>LOEQ01009502.1:20525-35316 GCA_001685075.1 Bramus lutescens
TTAACCAATGAAAGTAACACATAGACAGATGACCCTCCTACATCAACTAAATACACAAAACATAAAATCTCCATTATTTCCTATGAGTCACACAGGAAAAGTAGTCATTCTTGGGTCATTGTTTGGAGCTCACTAGATCTGATTTCATTGCTGCAGAAGGAGGTACAGAAAAAAAGCAGGCATCCTTACCTCTTTTGTGTAGAAACTCATTTGGGGGTAAGTAGCTTGTGCTCTTGTGCTCTTTTTTTTAAGATTCTCTTTTAATTTGTACAGCAAGAATCAGAAAACCATAAACTTTCAGTTTCTAACTTAAAATGAATCTGATCAATGCTGATCAATGGTTGCTAAACCAATTGGGACAAAGCACCAGTTGGAAAAGTCGTGATGGAAGGGTCATTTTGCCACTCCTTGAACTCTATGTCTAAACAACTGAGACAATCTGATACAACAAGCCTCCCGACAGGGCGCAATCCACCCTCAAGGCCTAAATAATTGAGCCTAAATCCATTCAAGCATCCACATCTTACTTCAAGTTTACAGAGACAACAAGGAGACAAATGAGGTGAATATATAGCTGGGGCCGAACTTTATAGTTGGACAATGAGGAAAGATGGGGGAGGGGCATTAGAAGGGTGGAGCCACAAGGACAGAGAAGGAACCTTGTTTCTGTGACAGCACATTTAGACTGCATGCGAGAGGCCCTGGAATACTTACCAAAAGCTGTGGATTTGCAAACAATTACAAAAATTAATTACTGCTAATAAATGGTTTTCAGAGATTGAGTACCTAGTTTCTGGCTCTCACTTCCATCCTACAGCAAGGTTTCCTGCAATGGATTACTAATACCATTTTATAAGTGAAGAACCCAAGACATCAGGAAAGTTAAAGGACTTCTTGTGAGCACCCAGGACATCCAAAGTCCAATCTCGATGAGTTTTCTACTGCAGATCGGCAAGTTCACTGATGAGAGCACTGTTTGCATTTCTTTGGCGAATGCTACTCATTCTTTGTGACATGTCTTGGTTTGTTCTCAGTACTGTAATGCCTCAGATTTAATCGATTTTAAGACAACTGCTTCATATATCAAAGAGTAAAAGGCTGTCAATCAATTTATAACATTGTTTTATCCATTAAAACTGTGTTTACTGCTTAGTGAAATAACTCCACTAATACAATTTAGACACCCATTTTTTTATTTTTTAATTTTTTAGTTACACAGACTTTATTATTTTAACGTAACTTTTTAAATTGATTCTTTGGGAGATTCACATCATGTACCAGAATCCTATTCATTTCCCAGTCCTTCTGCTCTCCACCCCTGTAAACCCCCCCCCCAAAGAAAACATCAAAACCAAAATTAAGATAAAAAAATCTCCCTGACCCCTCTGGACAGCACTTGCTCCTCCATCAGTTGCAACCTTCTCTCACACCAGTCACAGCTCTTGCTACACTGCATCCCACTCAGCTCCTCCACTTTACCCACCTGTCCATCACACACTGTTTGTCATGGTGGCACTGGGTGCTGTGGTGTCACACAGTATACTCTTTTGCACAAACTGCTTTCATTGCAATGAGTAGTTGTCGGGTCCAAGGCCTCTGGCTTCTGCTACACCATTCCTATACATGGATCCTCATGGAGACTCCTCTTGGATATCCTGCTGTTGTCCAGAGTAATGGAGATCCTGCAGCTATGGTTCTGTAGAATTGGACCCTTCATGTGCCTTAGCGGCTCATACACAGATAGAGTAGGAGTTGGGGTGGGCCTACGGTGCTCTCTGAACCACCCAAGTAAGGGTCAGGGGCAGCTCACCAATTTGTGCTGGCCATCAAGGGGCAGGGACAGTTCTTAGATACTCAATTTTAAACCATGAGAATCTTCCATTGTTTCCCAGGTTATCTGTGAATGCCAGACATAAACATTTTTATGCTTTGGTTTCCCAAGCATAATTATAGGTATATACCATTGCACCTGTGACTGGTTAAGTGTGCATTTTTAGACACATGTCACTCCCATCTTCATTTTAAAATGTCATATTTGCAGAGGGAATTGCCTAAGAATTCCTAAAATTTCTTAAAATCTGAAGAATCAATTTTCTACCTTGCATTTCAGTGACTATCTATCAAAGTCTGAGTTTCTTTACACAATTTCCCTTGTCTTATCAAGAGCAAAATATAATTGAGGTTCATTGGTGTTAGGTTCCTAAATCAATTTTACAGTGAAATAGAGGTACTTCACCCTTGAGCTCCATATAGCTTACTTAAGCCAAGGTGCCCCCAATTTCAACTGCAACATACTCAGATTTCATTTTGCAAGTTTCAGTGCTGAAACTTTTGATGTTTTCATATAAAGCGATAATGTTTTCACGGCTGCTGTCAGCAAAGCGTGAGGTCACTGACCAGATCTAGTGTCTCAGTTACAGAGATGATGGAATGTGAGAATGAAAAATGATTGCCTTCACATGGCTGAAACATTATAGCTAAGAAATGACTGCCTATCACAGGCTTGTAGAGGTAGAATTATGGTAGTGTCTTGCACAATGGACACTCTTCAACTGGGCATTATGCAACCATGTACCATTCACTCCTATCTTTTCCTTTCTCTCACATGCTATATTCAGTGTCTGTCATACACTAGATATTAGTGTTTGGAAACCATTACAAAATAAAACGATGGCTGCAGGTTGGAGAGGTGACTCAGCAGTTACTGGATCTGGTCCTCTGACAGAGGACCTGGGTGGGATAGTCATCTGTAACTCTAGTTCTCGAGTATCTGATGCCCTTGCTGACCTCTATAGACAAGCACTCACTCACAGGTGCCTATGTATACATGCAGGCAAAACATTTGTGCACATAAAATAGCGAAATAAATATTTAACAAATAAATGAAGATTACATGTTCATGGTGTTTGGTTTTTAAAGAAAGACAATTTAAAATTATAAAAATGATTCCTGGGAAACTGAAGACATTTTAGATGAACATACAAACAGGTTGACAATGTTGAAATAAATTGCAGGGTCTTTTTCCAACTACTGATTTAGACTCTTCAAAAAGTTCACATTTGAATTCAAAATCTTGTTTTTATATATTACCTGAATAAATTATGTGTGTTTGTACACATGCAATACTTTTGAAAACCAAAGTACAGTGCAAGCTATCTCTTATAAACTATTCTGTATTCCTCAAGGTGAAAAAGAAAAAATACTGTCTACTTAAGATGATGGCAGAGAAATATAGAAAGATCACTTACATAGAAAATGAAGTATAAATGAGATTTATAATTATCTTTGTTATATGTCTCTAGGGTGTTCTTTGTAGTCTAAATGACCTTTTACTTAGCATGTGTCTTCTTGGCCAACTAAGCTGCCTTTGCTGGCAGTTGGGTATGTTATAGATTTTATTTTTCCTCTTTTCAAACCTTGGAGAGCAAGAATGCACACAGTCATTTTGAACTTGGAAATATTTCCCTATATTCTTCTATGGAGAAATATCTATTATTATACACAAGAATATTTTTTACTTTGCTTTATCTCACATGCTAAAGCGTATATAATTCCTCAGAAATTTAAATGGCTCAGTGTGCTCACCTTGATTTGCCTCTGTCGCCTCACAGTCACATATAGTAGTTTGAATTAATCAAATTAATAAAAAGGGATTAAAACTGCTAGCTTCTAGAGGAGAGATGTGCCATTGGTATTAATATTTGCATTTTGAATGATTGTCCTTGAATGTTAATTATACACTGTGTGGGATAAAGGGATAGTCAAGAAAGGAGATTCTAGCCATGCGTTAATTCTGAAAAAAATCCAGTAAAGGTTGAATTGCATTGTAATTTGTTTCCTAATCAAACATTGACTCAGATTGACATAGACAACAAATCCTTTAAATTCACTATCAGTGACAGTGAGGACAGGATTCTATAAGACTAAAATACTTATTAAGTCACAATGGAAACCGATTCACTACAAACTAGGATTTGTAACATCCACAATAGGAAGACTATCTCTTTGGTCATAATGTTGTTCAGATAATTGGTGTCAATCTAGTCGGTATGTGTGTAAGACTTGAATAGGAGTTGAGAGATAAAAGTTCAGAAAGAGATTATTACCTTTAGCACAATTCTTTTCTGCAATGACCTATTTAAAGAAACAAAACATAACAATAGGGTGTCTCTTATGGATGCCATACCTCAGCCGGGCATTTTTCCATTTTTAAGGCTATCTGTAAATATAATAATGTGGTAAAAAGAACAATTGGTCTACTTGTTATTGTCTATATCTTGACTTTTAGTTCAAATAAACAGACACTCAATCAGAAGACAGACTTGTTTTGAGCTCCTGCCCTGGGTGAAAACCTGGGCAGCACATAGACTTCTACATTTCTCATAGACAGTATTGATTCTATAGACACATGAGGTTATGAGAGCTTTTCTTGATTCAGCAAGGGTTCCAGGGCAGATGTTAGTCAGCAGTATAGTACTCAACACAAAGGAAGACTTTGTTTTTTATTTTCTTCTTGGTGTCTGGCAAACAAGGGGATCTTGATTGTTTTCTCCATTCCCTTTCACGCTTTCCTTGGGTATGAAGCTTCAGCCATCTGTGATGGGAGCCTGAAGAATGAGGAAGCAGAGGAAAAGAGAAGAAAGTGAGGGAGGTTCTTTTTTTTCTTTATTATTATTATTTTTTAAAATTTCCACCTCCTCCCCTCCTCCCAATTCCCTCCCCTCCCCCTCCCTCTCCCTTTCCAGTCCAAAGAGCAGTCAGGGTTCCCTGCCCTGTGGGAAGTCCAAGTCCTCCCCCCACCATCCAGGTCTAGAAAGGTGAGCATCCAAACAGACTAGGTTCCCACACAGCCAGTACATGAAGTAGAATCAAACCCCAGATTCATTGTCCTTGGCTTCTCAGTCAGCTCTCCTTGGACTCTCTGAGGGAGATTCTTATTTACAGTTGCCTTCAAGGCACCTGCCATGTGAAGTAAAAGCTGCTTCTTCTATCACATTTTCCCAGAACTAAGCACACAAGATGATGTAATGCATAGAATAAGATCCAGAGGAATTCAGAAACTCAACTGAAAGAAGTGAAAGAAAGCCACATACCAACATTCCCTCCATGAGTGATAGCTGCACTGAGTCTCATATGACCACATTATTGTTAATTACAGCAGAGAGAAGAGTAAAGGAGTCGAGCTATGCAATGGGTACCTATAAAGAAGGGCATACTGTGATCTCTTTGCCCGTGACAAACTTTAACCGTACTGGCCAACAGCACATCAGACTTGACTTTAGCAAAATCAGAACTATTTGTATGTTGAAATCATTTCCAGGAGTAACTTTGAAGAGCTAGTCTGACCTTTGCACAAGAATCAATCGTGTAGAATAGCTTCGACCATCAAATCAGCAATTCTCTGACCCTGCATCCCTGGAGGAGAAAAGAGGCCTTGAACCTGTCCTCGCTGGTGAGGTGGGTTTCTCTTGTTTATAGTAACCTAGTTTGTGCTCAGTGCGAACTCTAGAGTCACTTTCTCTTTAATGTGTGCATATACGTTCTTCCTTTTCATTGAAAGCAATTTTCATACAATAGATTCTAATCACATTTTATCCCTCACCATCTTCTTTCAGATCCTTCCCAACCAGTCAACTACATACCATTTCTTTCTCTCTCTCTCTTTAAAAATAGCCCAAACTAATGAATAAAATAAAAACAAGCAAACAAACCAATACCAACACACACACACACACACACACATACAGAGAGAGAGATAAACCAAAATATATAAGTATATAAGTAAAAGACCAATAAGACAAAGTAATGTGGGAAAATATGTCTACCCAAATGCTAATGGATTCATTTTGTGTTGGGTATCTATTGCTGCGCTTTAGGCCTATCCAAAATTGTGATTAGCACTCACAGTGAGAAAGAAGCATAGCAATCAAATGAACATACTTTTCTGTACCCATAAATCCTTATCTCTCTCAACCATCTGCAGAGAAGCTGCTCTTTTTAAACTTATTTTTTGCATTATTTTATATTTATTGAAATTTTTTTTTTTAGTACATGTAGTCTAACCATGGTTCCCCCCTCGCATCTTCTCTCAGCATTTGCACATACCCCATCTATCCGTCTCCAAACTTTTTCTCTTTATCTTTCTGGAAAATAAACAAAACAAACCAGTACTTTGAAAAAGAAACAAAAAAGCAGAAAACACATACATACACACACAAAAACCCCAGACAAAAACAAACAAAAAACCCATAAAACATAAAATCATAAAGTATAATATACAACTGAAAGACTAATAAGGAAACATGCTCAAACAATGAGTATGAGACAAAAAGAAATCTCCAAATATATCTTTAAGGGTTTTTTTTTGTGTGTGTGTGTGTGTGGAGCATTTACTTCTGGACACGTTGCCTCCCCTCAAACTTCAATTACACACCCAGTGAGACTCCTATGGAGAAAACAAACTTCTTTTGCAAGCAGCTGTCAATTAGAGATATCTTCTTGGTTAGGGATGGGGTATCATGTCCACTTCAGACTCTTGGTGTTGGGACCCTATCTGGCTTGGCCCTGTGAAGGCCCCATGCATGCTGTCACATATGTGTTCATTCATATGTGCATCTGTCCTTTTTTTGTCTGGATAACACAGTCTCCTTGGTGCCTTCCATCCCCATTGGTTTTAACAAATTTCTGCCTCCTCTGGCATAGTTCCCTGAGTCCTGAGGGAAGGAGTTTGATGAAGAAATCCCATTCAGGACTGAGTGTCTCAAGGATCCAGTTATGGACTCAGAGCTGGAGAATAGAGAGAGAGTAAGAGATTTGAGGTCATTTGTATTCCAAAGAGGACAAGGTCTGATGTTGTTAGTCTTTCTGATTTCTGAAGATGAGGCAACAAAGGTTCGAGTGTTATGCCCCAGGTCTCATTACTGGTAACCAGGCGAGCCTTGTGGCTCAAAGTCTACTCATTTCTAAAGCCTATTACTTTTCGTTAAATTAATAAGCATATGTGTCCCTTAAGAATAGCCATTTGCTGACAATAACAGACACACCCCCTTTTGCCCTCACATCAACATCATCATTATGTTAGCTAGGATGTGGTAGAAAGACAGATCATTTTGAAACATTTGGTGAAAGTTTACCTATGTGCAGGCATGTTTTACAGCTCCTGTACGGTTTGTTTTTAAATAGTGCTCTCCTTATTTCTTTCCACCCTTTTCCTGATCCTTACCACTGAGCAATTTTACAGGAATAGAGTTAGGTACCTAACATGTGAAACCCTAGGAAAGGTCTAATGAAAGCAATGAAGAAACTACTGAAATTTCACTTACGATTTTCACCTGTGATCTTTTAGTTTCATGTCTGCAGTTAGTGTTTGGGGACCTGATTGCTTGCTGATTTGTGTGGTTGTCCTAATGACCAATGGCATGAATTACTGAAAACCTAATTAGGCCTTTTGAGCTGAGACTATTTTTTCAAGACTCTGACATTTAGTGAGAAGTGTGGTGCCGGCAGAATATCTGAGCTGAATATAATTTCTAATTGGAGGAAAGGTTTGTCATGTAATTATGTGAGCAGATTATACAAAACTATCTTGAATAATGAACTTTTGGAACAATGAAAGGGGAAAAATGCATGTCACAGCCATGCCAGTCATATATATCACCATCACATGCTATTATATGTAGACAGATGTCTTGACAGTCAACTGGTCAGACTAAAACTGACATTAAATGTTAATTCAAAAGGGTAGTAATGGTTGATTGTTGAGAGCCACAGGTAAGTACTGTTTCCAAAAAGATCAGAGAAAAATATTTTCAAAGTATGAAAGGACTTTCCCTATGAAGTCAATAAAATATACATAAACCTTGTAAAAGTACGATGTTGCTATTTTCCTGAATTAATAAGAAAACCAGGAACTCAGTTGTTTAATTCAAATTCAGTTGCTTTTGAAGGAAAATATGAATTATTACTGAGTAACAACAGACTCAGACCTCAGTGGCCTAGAACACTAATCATTTGTTAATGTATCACACACATCTGTAGGCCATCTGGGAGACATGTTATCTTGATTGGTGTTAGGTGATCTTGGGTGAACCTTCCACGGAGCTGTGGGTTAGCATCTAACCTGGTATGGCCATTTGTTCCACCTCTCCCACCCTCAAGGTATCAAATGGCCTTTCTTAAGGTGATGACGGAAGCACAAAAGAGCAAGAAGAACTTGATGGGAAGCTTAGAATCAACTAGCAATGTTCACTTCCACAGCATTTTAGTGGCCAAGGCAAATCATTCTGGACAATGCTGGGAAGACAGACTCTGACCCTTCTCAAGAGGAACTATAAAGTCAATGAAAAACATGTATGAACACTGTAGGGTGTACAACTTGGACATCTGGTGCAACACAGGACCATAAAACCCCAGGACAAAACACTTTCTGCAATACTATTTAAATCGTAAAGGAGTCTTTTGGATTCTGCACAAAATTGTGTGAATTAGAAAGAACAATACTGTAGTGGCTTCTTCTAAAATGATACTGTGAACCCTGGGGCAAATATCAAAGACTGTGCAGACTTGGGATAGAACTGCATGAGTCATCTCAGAAGGCCATCATAGAGCTAATGCTCAATTAATTGTGGTTATAAACTCACATGATTTGCAGCTAAATTCTCTGGCTGATTGTGAGACCCGATTCATAACCTATCAGTTCCCTCTCTATACCCACCCATCCTTCTATACCTCAGTTGCTCCATTATGGTCTTTCATTCACAAAATAGAAAACAAGCTACTGGTGAAGCCCATTTCAACTACTTTTCACAAATGTGATTAACCTATCATATCAAAAGTTAGAATATTTTAATTAAAAAATTTATAATTAAAGTGCAATTGCATCATTTCCCCCTTCCCTTTCCTCCCATACATGCCCTTTCTCCCAGAAATCATGGCTTCATTTTCTCTGTTATTCTTACACACACATACACACACACTTATGCCTAAATAAATAAATTTAACCTGATCAGTTCATTTATTGTTGCTTGCGTGTATATGATTTTAGGGCTGACCACTTGGTACTGGACGATCAATTAGAGGGCTCATCTCTGGGAAGGTCCTTTCTTCTGGTTTCAGCATTCCTTAGTCTCTTGTTCTTTGTTTAGGAGTGGGGCTCTGTGACTTGTGGTAAGGGTAGGCAGTAGTGGGACTGAAGCCACAGAAGCTACTTCCCATCTGGGCTTTAGGAGTAAGTGGACAGACTTTGAAGCTACTAATCTTAGTATCATACCACTGTGTTACAGAAACCTCACTAAATAAGAACATTTCTTAATCTCTGGTATCCTTTGTACACCAATAATACTTATTACTATTGTCATAAAGTCAACAAGAATATAATATTGTGGTGGTGACAATGTTGGAATATGTATCTGATGATACAATGAGTTTATTCAAGAAAAATTAAAGCTGAGTGAAAGGAAGAATAACAAAGGAGGAAAATGTCTGAGTAACAGTTTTCGAAAACAGTTCACCAACTCGGAACATGTGGAAAGATGAATTTATTGTTTACCTGAAGCTGGTGCAAATATAAAGAAAAGTCCATTATTATGTAAATGGTGTGTTTACAATGTGTAAATATAAAAAACAAAAGCCTCTAGATCAAGGAAAACGAGAGGAAGATTATTGCACGTGAAACTAAAATGTGTAAAATAATAGCCATTTCCCTTGGAATCAGATTGAATAAACTATGCCTTTTTCTCTATAAAAGACTATTTTAAAGCTGACAGTGGACAAAGACAATCAAATCAGGAAGGAGGAACTCGCTGGTGGTGGTTGCAGACACAGAAAGAAGCCTCAAATTTCAGAGTAAAGGTAGTTTTCAGAAATTGCTCACCATTCTGGAATGATTCAGTTGCTCAGATTTAAACCCTTTCCTAACGAAAACATTCCATTTCCCTAATTAACCAATCTAAGGAGGGTGCCACAAATCAAATTCCTAGTAGTAACTATCTTCTGTTTAAAGAATTGTGATTTCTCCACTGGTAAGAATTGAAAGCATTTAGAGGACTGTCTAATTCCATCTACTTTGTTCTGTGAAAATAATCTTCTCATCTCTTTGTAAATCCAGGTACTTTCAACTGATAATTAAGCTCAATTTTCCATGGCCTACCCCTAAAAAGGAATCATAGGGAAATATTTACGAGAAGATTTGAGATTTCATTTTGATTACTTGTCAAATAGTCCAAACTGGGCTGTGGCAATCTCCAAAAGCACAAATTTATCAAAAGCTTTGCTTTAGGACTATCATAGCATCTGATGTCTAGACTACAAGACTTTTAGAGAGTTTAATAGTAATTGATGGCACTGAGGCCCCCATGTGTTTATTGGTGGTATGGAGTTTACACAATTATGTTTAGTTGTGTATAGTTTATTGCAGCTGCTGGCCTTCATGTGGCCTTGAACCATTGTATAATGCCACCCATCAATAAATCATGATTAGCTTCACTCCTTTTCTGCTTCCATGTTGTGATTATTTAAATGAATTCCTCTTCTGATAATCAAATCCTATTTTCTCATCCATATCATAAGATTAAAATGTCCTTTCAGTGTGTATGTTGACAAAGATGTATATAGGTAATTGGAGATCTTTTCTTACATTCTACTAGCCTGCTGTTACAAAGTAAAACCTTCCCCAGAGATAGCTAACAAAGAGAGACAAGATAAATAACCTGAACATGAGATGTGCTTTTAAAGTTCTGTGCTCATGCATTCATTTTCCTATGAATACTTTTGAATGTAAAAGGCATTTACAAGGAAAAATGAGAAAGGCAATTTAGGGGAAATGAATTGGATTTGAATGAGGATGATGAAATGATGAAGACAGAGGACTGAGGGAAAATGTGCTCCAGGGTTCTGCCTTCATGCCTCCCTAATAAAGTGTATTTCAAGAACACATTCCTGTGAAAAAGCTTACATAAGAAACCCACCCTACTTTTACCGAAATACATTCTTATGGGATGCATATAATGCCAAGTATACTGCGTAAAATTTTAAAATAAAGATAGCATTAGTTACTATCAGATTCCTTAGATTTAGGACTTTATAAGGAACTATCTTTTACACAAAAATCCATCTTCTGAATACAATTTTATGTTTTTTATTTATTATCTTATTTTCAATGAGATTCTGATAGTTAATAGAGGAAACATTTGGGTACTGAATGTGAAGTTGTCTTCTTGGGGTCTTCATAGCACTTTGAAATCTTGGACATAAGTATTGGACCCTCTTGCACCCACCTGACCCATCTGCTACTGTAAACAATCGTATTCAGTTTTTCTCCATCTGTAATTTTAGGATTATAACATCATCTCTATCAAGAAAGTGAGAGAGAAAGTCAAAGTCAATAATCAGTGAAATAACACATCTGCTTCATGTCTGTCTTATTATAGTCGCTTAAATACGACAGCAATATGTGTGTGTTTAAAATGTGATGTTAGCCTGGTGGTGGTGGCACAGACCTTTAATTCCAGCACTTGGTAGCCTGAGGCTGGTAGATCTCTGACAATTTGAAACCAGCCTGGTCTACATAGTGAATTTCAGGGCAGGATCCAAAGCTACACAGAGAAACTCTGCTTGAAAAACAAACAAACAAATGTGATACTGAATAAAATAGGGTGCAGAAGAGGTGACCTTCCCCAGGGAAGAGCATAGCATGGTTGTCTAGTGCCAAATAATTAACATAGAAACATACTAGTAGCATTATACAGACCAAACATGTTAGATTTAAGAATATAAATGTATATATGTTTACATATATGTATGTGTACATATATATTATGTACATATACATATGCATACAATAATGATTCATGAAAAAAGAGCCCATGAATTTGAAGGAGCATAGGGAGGAATATGTGGGAGGATATGGAGGAAGGAAATGGGAGAGAGAATGATGTCATTATATTTTAATATCAAAAAAATCCTTCAAGTACATTCACTTATATACAGTAGAATAATTGTGTAATACTATTAAAAAGTCATCTTAAAATTGTCATCTTTTTGGTCCCATCAACTCATGTGTAAATTACTATCTTTTCATTTCATTAACTTGAAGGAGTGTGTTCTGAGAAACTCTGAGGTTTATGCAGTCTTGGTCAAGGTGTCACACATCAGTTTTGCAGAAATGTGCTTCTGGGAGTCAAGGAGCTCAACCCTGGCCTTCCACTGGGAAGTGAGGATGCATGTTACTTACAACATTTTGTGAATAGAGGATTCATGAATGGCTGGAAAAGGGGTGGGTTCAAACTTTTTTCTTTAACTTTTTTCCTTTTTTAAAAAATTGATTTTATTGAGCTATATATTTTTCTCTGTTCTCCTCCCTTTCTCTCCCCTCCCCTTCAACCCTCTCCCATGGTCTCCATGTTCCCAATTTACTCAGGNTAACATCATCTCTATCAAGAAAGTGAGAGAGAAAGTCAAAGTCAATAATCAGTGAAATAACACATCTGCTTCATGTCTGTCTTATTATAGTCGCTTAAATACGACAGCAATATGTGTGTGTTTAAAATGTGATGTTAGCCTGGTGGTGGTGGCACAGACCTTTAATTCCAGCACTTGGTAGCCTGAGGCTGGTAGATCTCTGACAATTTGAAACCAGCCTGGTCTACATAGTGAATTTCAGGGCAGGATCCAAAGCTACACAGAGAAACTCTGCTTGAAAAACAAACAAACAAATGTGATACTGAATAAAATAGGGTGCAGAAGAGGTGACCTTCCCCAGGGAAGAGCATAGCATGGTTGTCTAGTGCCAAATAATTAACATAGAAACATACTAGTAGCATTATACAGACCAAACATGTTAGATTTAAGAATATAAATGTATATATGTTTACATATATGTATGTGTACATATATATTATGTACATATACATATGCATACAATAATGATTCATGAAAAAAGAGCCCATGAATTTGAAGGAGCATAGGGAGGAATATGTGGGAGGATATGGAGGAAGGAAATGGGAGAGAGAATGATGTCATTATATTTTAATATCAAAAAAATCCTTCAAGTACATTCACTTATATACAGTAGAATAATTGTGTAATACTATTAAAAAGTCATCTTAAAATTGTCATCTTTTTGGTCCCATCAACTCATGTGTAAATTACTATCTTTTCATTTCATTAACTTGAAGGAGTGTGTTCTGAGAAACTCTGAGGTTTATGCAGTCTTGGTCAAGGTGTCACACATCAGTTTTGCAGAAATGTGCTTCTGGGAGTCAAGGAGCTCAACCCTGGCCTTCCACTGGGAAGTGAGGATGCATGTTACTTACAACATTTTGTGAATAGAGGATTCATGAATGGCTGGAAAAGGGGTGGGTTCAAACTTTTTTCTTTAACTTTTTTCCTTTTTTAAAAAATTGATTTTATTGAGCTATATATTTTTCTCTGTTCTCCTCCCTTTCTCTCCCCTCCCCTTCAACCCTCTCCCATGGTCTCCATGTTCCCAATTTACTCAGGAGATATTGTCTTCTTCTACTTCTCATGTAGATAGATCCATACACAGCAAGCCAACAGCCAACATCAAACTAAATGGAGAAAAACTCACAGCGATCCCACTGAAATCAGGAACAAGACAAGGTTGTCCACTCTCTCCATATCTATTCAATATAGTTCTTGAGGTCCTAGCTAGAGCAATAAGGCAACAAAAGGAGATCAAGGGGCTACAAATCGGAAAAGAAGAAGTCAAACTCTCACTATTTTCTTTAACTTTTTAAGACGAGGCTTTACTCTGTTAGTGCTGGCTGGTTTGGAACTCCTGATATAGCTCAGACTAGTTTGGAACTCCTGGTGACCGACTTTAACCTCCCAGGTGGCTGGGATTCCACACTTTAGCCACTATGGCCAGAGGGCTAATTATTCCAAAAATGTTACTTTTCACCTTGAATATATATAGTAACCTTACTTTAATAAAAAAGGCACTTTTCTATGAAAGATCATATCAAGATAACTTCAAATGGTGATCTAGAGTGAGGTAAAAAAAAGATTAACTGAAGGCTCTTCTTAATTAAAAACTAAGGATAGCAAAATGGGTTAGCCTTGGGCGTTGTGGCCGTATCAGTCAAGACAGACACCTTGAGAAACTGCCACTGGTGAGAACTCAAGGTATCCTCCTGACTGGAAGAAGTACAGGTACATTTATTCCTTCATAATCCAATCCAGAAGGATGGACAATCACATCAACTTTTTCACTTTTTATTAAATAAAATCACATTTTGTACAAGAACATCCCATTGCAGACAAGAGGCAGACAGCTATGAGAGATATGTGAAGACATATTTCATTTTTATTTTCTTTTAGGCATAGAGGGATATGTTAATCCATTTCCACATACAATTCCTATAATTACATATAGGGAGTGAACCTTGAACTGGTTAAAAACCTATATCCTGTGGCCAACTGTACAACTGGAGAGAAGAAACTCCAGAAGTAGAACTGAAAATTAGCTTCCTTCCTGCGTGAGAGCACACGGAGTTGCTCAAGAGAGCGCGAGCTTCCTCCTTATGGCGACACTGATGCAGAAGTGGCCATCTTGTCCTCTCTTGCAAACATGTGGTCCTGGGTGAGAGCTCTGAGTCTCTCCTGCTGCTGTCTAGGCTATAACAGCTGTTTGTGGACTCAGTTACAATTACAAGTGTACACCCGCGCCAGACTAGAGTAAACACTCTCTTTTTGTTGCCCTGTTACTTTTCTGCAAACACATCTTAGGAATAAGACTTTAAACCTTTGATCTTCCATAACAAAGGAAAAAAAA
>LOEQ01009503.1:0-11677 GCA_001685075.1 Bramus lutescens
GAGGACACCAGACCTCATTACAGATGGTTGTGAGCCACCATGTGGTTGCTGGGAATCAAACTCAGGTCCTTTGCAAGAGCAGGCAATGCTCTTAACCACTGAGCCATCTCTCCAGCCCAAAACTAATGTTATTTAAAGTCATATGTTCCTGTTGAATGATGGAAATAATGGTACTATGTCTTAATTTTAGCTTAAAAGACATACTCAAGAGAGTAATTCTGAAGACTCTAACCTAGATCATGCATTCTTCATAAATAGAAGAATCCTCCTATTGTTAAGGAGAGGATGCAACACTGCAGAAAAACTTGACAAATGCCTCTGGATCTACTACTTTTCTAGTTTTAATTAATTTCCAGATACGGAAACCAAAAGATGAGGATTTCAAATAATCTGGTAGTTTTTAATATACTCTTAGCATGAATAGAGTTGTAACTTTGAATCTCCAGAAAAGGTATAATCAGAAACATGGAAACCTTCAGGTGTTTGTGGATTCAAGGTTACAGATATTTTAGTGTTACAAATCAATTGAAACAAAATCTCAGATGCATAATAATGTGAAGAATGACTGAAGAACATCAACTAAGCAGGGTTCATAAAGGGTCAAAAAGACCAAAGCAACAAACACAGACTCTGTATGTGTCTAAGCTAGGTCCTCTGTACAATCCTTATGTTTATGTAGCTTGGTATTCCTGTGGGACTCCCAACAATTGGATTGGAGGGTGTCTCTCATTCTTTGGCTTATGTTTCCCCCCTACTGGGTTGACTTTTCCAGCCTTGATATGAAGGTTTGCGTCCAGTCTTAATGAAAACTTATTAAACCATGTTTGATGGATATCCCTGGGAGGCCTGCTCTCTCCTTTCCTCTCTCTCTCTCTCACCATCTCTTTCTCTCTCCCTCTCTCTCAAAAAGGGAGAGGAGTTGATCTGGGGAAAAAGGGGGATTTGTGGGAAGGACTGGGGGTAGTGGAAAGAAGAGAAACTGAGGTCAGGATGTAATGTATGAGAGAAGAATAAAAGTTTTTAAGTAAGAGAGTTACTAGATGAATCATTGAGGATGAGGTTTGCTTACAGGAAAGCAAATACTGAAAACTGTAGCTGGAAAATTGTCATGAAAACAGAAAAATATGTAATGGCAAAGTTTAGATTTTTTGCGAGCTAGTGTAGACTGAGAGGATGCAAAGAGATCATTACAGTGGATGAACGAAACGGCCGAAGGCGTGCTTCAAAATCATAACGCTTTCAGGAGAACTGCGTTAAACTGGGAGCCAGAGAGAATAAAGCTAGAAATGTCAGTTAGGAAAGTGGACGAAGGAGCCCAGGATAAGAAAGATCAAAGGATAATAATGAGAAGACATTTCCACTGTGCTTGACAGGGCAAATTACCGTACCCTGGAAAGATCTGAATGTGCTTGGCTCCTTTTCTGGTGTCTGTGTTCTCTGTCAAATGGTGTCTTTAAAGACTTCCTTACAAATTGCTGCAGCAACTTTCATTTCATGATCCCATTTGATTGAGTTTGCAGTAACTACCATTTTCTGAAATTACCTTGCTCTTTCAGGTGTTATTTATTTACCAGCCCTCACCCTGAAACCACCGACGGCAGAGCAAATGCCATGGCTTCAGAGTCCTTTCCTCTTTTGTTCATCTCAGACCCATCATGTGCTTAAAAATTCTTTGGCTATTCTAGGCTCTCAGTAATTGTCTATTGATGAATAAATGAGAAAGTGAATGGCAAGGACTACATACGTGATTGTTGGATAAGTAGAAAAATGCTTGAAAGGAATAAGATCCATTGAACACATGGATCTTAAATTACAGCAAATTTGCTTGTGATCTGTTCATGTATCATGTAAAAGGAGTTGTGAGTTCAAAAGAAGAATTTCGCATTTTGATTTATGATATTATACTTTTTTAAACCCCTAAACCAAGAACTGAACAATTTAATATATCTGACTCCAAAGTAAATCAGCATCTCTGTTAATATGTTTCTAAATAGCATTTCATTACCCTGTGCAAATTGATAACCTCATTTTAAAATCATTTCCTTATCTCTAAAACAATAACATTTTAAATACTAACTTTATAATTTAAAAATATTAAATGAAGCAATAAAATTTTATATGAAATCCTCCAATAGTAAGTACAGCTACTAGAATATCCTTATTTCTAATGATAAGCTGAATTTAACTATAAAAGTATGCTCTGCTTTCCATCCATAATGAAACTACAGATGTGGGAGTGAGAATACCTAGTTTAGACGTCCCTGTCTGCTATTGCTCTTCCCTATTGATATCTGTGGTAGGATTCCTTATTCCTATGACACATTGCATAAAAGTTGTACCTCCAGACTCCAGAGCCAAAATAGAGCTGTGAATGTAGTTTCTACTAGTACCAGTAGTGCTTGGAACAGGTTACCACAAATCTCCACAGCTCAGTTAGTAACATGCAATTACTGTAATGCACAACCTCAACACCATTGTTATGAAGGTTGAGAGTATTATGAAATTCTCAATATGTTATTTCATACATCACTTTACCTAGGTAAATTCTTAAGGAAAATGGAAAGTAAGAGCATTATAAAGATAATAAAGTCATCATGAAAAAAAATAGCAGAGCAGACTAAAATCCACCCATTGAATTTTTAATATATAAATATAAGCATTTAAGAAATCCTAACTCAAGTATCTTCTAGATGCTTAAGTTACCTCACTTATGGAAGTTGAATAGCTATTTTAACAGGCATTAACACTCTAAACTTGTTATATAACTCAACTTTCAAAAATGTGATAAAATATTTAAATTGCATGAGAAACGATGGGTGGATCCCTCACTATCTTGTAACACATCCTGGTTAGTGCCTAAAAAGCTATATCTAAATGTGTTGATGGAATTTTAGAAGCTCTGACCATTGCGATAACTTAATATGACTTAAATTGTAAAATCAAATGTTCAAAAATCAATGCAAAGTTTTCAAAACTTCTGGGCAAAGCCTTGGTAATATATCAATCTATACTCAACTAACAGTGTTAAAGAACTCCCTCAACTTTATGTATAATTGATGTACAGACATGCTAGTTTTTCTATGCCTAGTCAATAAGCAAAAGTATTTTGTTGTTTTTATTTGCATTACCCCAGTTTTTATGTTAGTGGAAATTTTGGAGATATAATTGTACAATTTTTTATAGCTTTTCTGGTTGAATTTAACTTTCAAGTTGACACAACCTAGAAATCAACTGGGAAAAAAATCTCATTTTAGGAATTACTTCAATCTAGCACATGACTGTGCTAGATTGTCTTGATTGTCAATTGATGTAGCAGGTCTTATCCCACTCTTTATTGTACCATTCTCAAAGCAGGCTTTCACAAACTATATAAGATAGGTAGGTGAGCATAAAACTACCTATCATTTCAGCTCTATTTCTCTGGCTGTAAAGCAAGTTCAGATTGTTCAAATAAAATACTATATAGAATAACAAGCAGGACAATTTTGAAGTTCCCACCTTGAGTTCCTGTTTTGAATTCCCTTAATAATAATCAGTAACCTGAAATTTTAAAAGCTGAATTAAACTATTCTTTCCCCAAGTTATTTTTGCTCAAAGTGTATCTGCACAACAACAGAAAAGTGCCATTATCAAATTTACTTAAACAGCATCAAGAACTTCAGGATCCTAAAAACCCTAGGTTCTGAGACTGAAAGGACAGAGGGACCAAACCCCCTCTAGTGACATTTGTCAGGATGGAAAGCATGGTTACTATTGTGAAAACAATACTTTTTCAAATTATGGTGTGATCCTGTCTTTAGTGTCTTGATATAAATACTTATTTGTTTCTTCTGAGTAAGTTTCAATCTTGGAAAAAGGTCACATAACCTCCTGAATGGAAGTTTCGAGATCATTTCTCATGCTTTTTTGCCTCACTTGGGAATTACCTGCTGTGCTGCTCCTAGTCAGATGGCCACATTGCCACCAAAGCATCTTGCCAGTTTTAAATTTTTCACTACCCCTCTAAGGCACTCTTAAGTCCCACTATGTGGCTTATGAAACTATGTTTTTTTTTTGCCCTAGAACGTTTTGTTCTTGTTAGCACTTCTACAGACAACCTGTGTCTACTTCCAAGAAGAACCTTGAAATCGACTTGACAGAGCAAACCATATTTGGAATTGGCGGATGGATAGTCACATTTTTTCCCAGAGGTTTAGCAAAATGTCTGAGTGAAGTAATATGGAGTTTATTATTTAGTTATTTAAGGCTTGTAACTTGTTTAACTGAAAAGTAGAAGTAAATTAGTGTCAATTCCAATATTGCATTCACATTCCATACCCATGCCATGTCCTTGACTGTATAGTAATAGGCTTCTGTGGCTTACTGTGGGAGTCTTTCAGGAGATATTTTGTGCTGCCTCATGTTATTATGTTCAATCAAAGTTTCTTTTACTGAATGATCTCTTTTGAATTCTCGGGATAGCATTAGGAGACTGGGATTTGCTACTCACATGAAGGAAGAAAGCATTGACACAGATGGTGTCAATGACATCATGTACCCTTACAGAAGGCAACAGAAGATTTTCTGACTGTGAATGGGATTGAGAAAATTGAATCTAAAAGTGCAGGCAGACAACAGTGGGAAAGTAGATAAACAGGTAGGCTCTTAAGAGCAAAAAGATGACATATTCCTGGCTTCAGTCATTTAAAGAGCTCTAGAAAGCTGCCAATCCCTAAGAGCCATGGCAAACTCACAGCACCCAAGAACACCAACAGTATTTGCTGTAAATTTTTTTATTACTTGAGTCCCCAAAGATACAACACTGACCACTCTTAGAAGCCATTTTCTAACACCCAAAACTAGATGGTTGTAATTGTAGCTTCCTCTGATCATGTATTATAAATACTGTTAGTTGTTACTAAGTCCAAATTAGACAAAGGTAATAAGACCCAACCAAGAGCAGCTATAGCTGAAAGTTTCTAGCTTCTAAAGTTTAAAGCTTTAAACTTCAGTTTATCAAGGCATGAGACTTTAAGCCACTGTATCTACCAACATAAACCCGAGGTCTGAATGTTTTGTGTCTTAGGTCAGAAAACGCAGAAGAGCTGTTCTTCATCTAGACAAGCTTTCTATTTTACTGGAGGCAAAGAATCCAAGACAGCCAATCATAACATGGTAAGTTATAGAAATCTATATTCCAGCAGTTCTCCTGAGTGATTTCTATTAACTCTGGATGAGATATTTTTGGAAATATAGAAACACAGAATCAAAGATGGATGAGACTCTTGACTTACATTTTATGGCTATGAATCAATAAAATTGGAACAAGTGTTTTTTTTTTCAACAGTAATAATCCCTGAGCTCAGGGAAAAGCCAGGAAAAATTAAAGAAACAAAGAAATTAACTATTCTTGAGTTTATTACATCCTGAATGAGTAGAAAAAATACTGAATCTATATAATGCAAAGACTCATAGACTATGTGGCTATCTTTCTTTTCTTCTTTATAAAACTTATATTATGGGTTATAAATTTGGGCAACATGATAAGCACTACATGTCAGACTCAATCTTTCACTCAAGCATCAAAAGTCTTCACACCACACACAGTTTGCAGGACATAGAGATCTCAAACTAGAACGGGCCTTGACACTTTTCCCAGTAGGACTAGATTTCATAAGTGTTGAAATATACTGTGCAAATCTCATGGAGTCATTCATAATTTTAGCTAGTGATGGACTCTGTATCCAACAATCATGACCTTCTAGGTAACATGTTACTCCTAATGCAATGCAGATATGCTTTTATGGTGTAATCACATTCTGATTGAATTCAAGGTCTGTTGTATGGGAAAGAACCCATGCCTGGTATTGTAACCTTAGTCAAAAGTCCATTGCTGAGGAGACTACTCATGATGTTTTGCTATATAAACATATTTCAAGCTGCTACTATCCAACATGTAAATATCCTTAAATTAGATTAATTTATGCAAATACCTTTAAGTTAGTGCTGTTATCCACCTTTGTCTCATAAACATCTTTTTTTCAGTCAGTGACAATAGAGAAATTCATAACTGTTCAGTATGCTAAAAATAGGTAACTGTTGAGTACACAGTCTTAAACCATAAACCATACATTTCTGTCAAGTCCTCAGGGCTCAGGGAACATTCTAGAAGATAATATGGAATGAATGGAAAAATCAGGGTGTGAAGAGAAGTGGTGAGAAATGCTGTCTTCTTAATATTCCACAGTTATTGCAGCAACAAACTTTCAGTTATGCTTATCTACATGAGAACTCCACAAATTCAAGTCCGACAAAATCCTCACACTAATGGAGAAGAGTTTATGAAATCTCATCCTTAGATTGGGAGTTACTCTCGGTTGATATTTGTTGTCAGAGAAGGAGTGGTTTTTCTTTAGAAGCATGACTGCCAGTTGCTAATTCATGCCCCAGCAGTATGTCCTGTAGCCATGTGCATGTTGGCAACAGTAACTGAATTTAGTAAGCTATAAAACTGAAAAGGCTGTGAAGGTGAGACAGGGATGTGTTGGTGAACCTGGGCTGGGAAAGGGAGTTGGAGAATGGACGTGATGAGGATACATTGCATAAATGTATAAAATTGTCACTGAGTGAATTTAAACTATTCTTTATGGGAAGTAGTTGTCAAGAAACTGACATGTTGAAAAGGAAGAAATACAAATGTAACATTATACAGGTGATACTCTTCAAAGTGTGATATAAAACTGATTTGTGTAGTGGCTATATAAATTTTACACCCAGAAAATTATAATAATCATACAAATATTCATTGAATGGCAAAATCATCATTATCTGTCCCTGAAGACATTATTTTCTATACATAGGACTTGAAAGTTGGCAACTGGATCTGCTCTAAGATGAAAGACCTCTTCCTGAGAACTAGCTTTTCTAGTAGCAGAAGGTGTTGTGAAAGTTCCAAAATATGGAAGCAATCAACAATCCTATCTAACTGTGATGCCTATGAACAACAATGAACAACCCTTAAAGATATCCCTAAAGATGCCGCTAATGTCTTCGCCATAACAAATAGCTCTATAATTAAGACTTAATTACACTCAACAGGAACGAAATCAGTCCTGGGAGTGCACACCTAGTGCACTACTTAGGGCTCATGAGATCATGGATCTTAGAGGAAAATCTACTACCACCACTTTACTAGACCAGCATAATGTCTTACTAAATTCTAAAACATATCGTTATACCCACAGATAACTGTGGCTCTCATCCATGCTATAGGAAACTTCTCTCTGAAGCATAGAGAGACCACCACAGAAAACCACATCTGCTCAAAATGCAAATGAATGGTGGAGGTTACAGCCTCACTGGATACATCAAGAATACAACTCATGCACCTAAGTCTCAGGGAACTGAGACGCAATCTCAAAGTGTTTTTCGGCCTGTTGAGATTCTGCTATTGAGAATTATCTCTTTAGATCTATACTCCATTGTTAATTATATTATTTGGTTTTATTATATCTAGTTTCTTGAGTTCTTTTTATATTTTGATGTGAGTTGAAATTTTTTCCCTTTTCTATCGACTACTGCTATGACCAAATTACTGTGTTCTTTTTCTGAAGCTTTTTGATGTTTAGTGAGGGGAATACTCCTTCATTGCTGGGTGGGAAGGAAAACTTGTAGATTCACTAGAGAAATCAGTATGCAAAGTCCTCATAAAAGTGGGAATTGTTCTGCCTCAAGACACAGTTATACAACTCTTGGGGATATACTCAAAACATTCTGTCTCCTACCACAAGGACACATGCTCAACCATGTTCCCATGGTTTTATCCATGATAGCCATAAGCTGGAAGCAACCTAGATGTAACTCAACCAAACAATGGATTAAAAATGTACATTGACAGAATGCAGTATTTTCTCAGCAGTTAGGAAAAAAATGACGTCATGAAATTTGCAGTCAATTGGTGGGAAATAGAAAAGACAATACTCCTAAGTGAGGTCACCCAGACTCAGAAAGACAAATATGCTATGTATTCTCTTGTGGATGTATATTATCTCTTAAATATAAAAGGCCCAGAGAGGATAAGAAAAGTGGATGGCTTTAGGGTACACACCTAGATTTCCTGGGAAGGGAAATAGAACAGATTTTGCAAGTAGACTGGGGGAAGGAGGGCACAGAAGCAGGAAGGATCAGGGATCAGAAGAAAATGTGGGGAGAGTCAGTTGGAATTGGGAAACCCTTGGGCTGGTGTGGAAAATTAGTATAGTCCTGAAATCTATGAGGGTGATCCTAATAATGACTTCAAATAACAGAGGGTACAAAGTCTGAAATTTCCATCGTCTGTAGCCAAACAGGGCTTCCAGTGATGACAGGGAGTTTCATTTGTTTGAATTGTCAGCCAGGGAGTTTCCTATGTAATCCCCAAACAACTCATGTTGATGGTAGGACAAAACCTTTTCTAAAGACTTGCAGCTGGGCTTATTTGCTTATCAAAACATCCAATCAGGTCATTGAATGTAGAAAGATTGAACTGGTGCCTTCATGGAAATTTCATTCCTATAAACTAGTCTTTTTGGTGTAGGAAGGTACTCTGAAGGCTATAAAGAGAATCCTAGACATCAACTCAGCCACAAAACCATGGAAATTCCTGCCTGCAAGAATGTACTGGGGCAATGGTGGATCATACCACAGACAGACATTATGTGAAGAGGCTAAATTGAGAGGTGGCCATCAAGTCCCTCCTCTGATAGCTATATGGAACCCTACAGAAGAAGGGGAGGAAAGATGGTAGGAATGAGAGGGAATAGAGAACACCAGAACATGGCCTACTGAACCAACAAAGGAGGGCTCACATGGACTCATGGAGACTGAAAAGATAAGCACAGGGCCTTCAAGGGTCTCTACCAAGTCCTCTGCATATATGTTATGGCTGTGAGTTTGGTGGTTTTGTAGAACTCCTAACAACGCGGGTGAGTGTATCTCTAACTTTTGTTTGTTTTTGAGATCCTTCCTTCTAGTGGGTTGCCTTGTTGAGCCTCAATATGAGAACTTTTGCCTTGTCTTATCATATGTTGTGCTGAAGGAAACATGAAAGAGAGTTTATCTAGAGGAGGGTAGAGATTGCAGATAGCTAGAAAACATGGAGGGATTGGAAACTACAGTCGGGTTGTATTATATGAGAGAAGAATCTATTTTCAATAAAAAATGAAGATAAAAATTAAAAAAAATGTTCTTCTATATTGTTTAGACAACTAATGACATATGAAATGTGTATATATGTTCATTACAGGCACAATTTTTGTTTCAAATTATTCTAATTACCTCTACCTGGTAGAAGTTATGAAACAAAATATTTAGAATTTAAGGGTACTTAGCCTGATTGTGACTAGTCCATGTGAGAATTGAAAAGAAAAGTTAATCCTCAGGCTTTTGTGTCTTTCACCCAAATGTTTATTGCCTCAGATTTTTCCTAAGCTCTATTTATGTATGTATTTTATTATTAAATAATTTTATGCATTTTTTAAACATTCTAGTGGTAGATTCACATTCCTCTTCTCCTCCCATCCCCTCCTCCCACATCTCCTCACTCCCCATCCATTCCTCTTCTGTTTGGTTTAGAAAGGGAGGGACAGGCCATCCATGGGTATCAACAAAGCATGACATATAAAGTCGCTGTAGGACTTATCCCCTCTCCTTGTATTGGGGCTGGGCAAGGTAACCCAGTATGAGGAATAGGTTCCCAAAACCCAGCTAAAATGTTAGGGATAGCCTCTGCTCCCATGGCTAGGTGTAGTTGAAGACTTTTCTCTCTGTCTTGCCTTGTCCCACTGGACTGGTTTCTTTCCTGCCCATCACTCCCTATAGCTGCTTATGAAATAACCACTCAGAGGGAAATACTGAATAAAATTGCTAGGTCTATTGCTTAGGCTATTGCTTGCTAGCTCTCACTTGTAAATTAACCTATTTCTAAAGTCTGTATATCATCACATAGTTGTCACATTAACTTAGGTGGTCTGGCATCCTGTTCTATGGGCAACTTGCTGTCATCTCTCCTGACCCCACCTTTCTTTCTAACTGTATTCAGTTTGTCTTTCCTGCCTGACTCCATTCTGTCTTGCCATAAGGCCTTAGTGGGTTCTTTATTAACCAATGAGAGGAATACATATTCACAGTGTACAGAAGAGTAGCCCACAAAGCTAGGGGTACCACAAATAGACCAAAGTGCACAATTGTCACACAGATGTAGAGGGTCTATGCCATGTCCCATACAGGCTCACTGACCATTGGTCCAGCCTCTGTGAGCTCCTATAAACCCAGATTGTTTCTGTGGGTTCCCATGTATGTCCTTATGTCTCCTCCCAACTCATACAATCTCTCTACCCACTCTTCAGTTGGATTCCCTGAGCTCAGCCCAATGCCTTAACATCCTATAAGCAGGACAGACTCTAAGTAAAAAGTTGGAGGGCCAATCTCAATAATTTCACTGGAAGTTCCAACAGTCACAGGAGATGGTCAGTTAAGGCTACACATATTCCATTGCTAGCAGTCATTGTTGGTGTCATCCATGTAGATTCTTGGGAGTTTCCTTTGCACCAGATCTCTACCTGACCCCCAAATCCCCCCTTTTCAGTAATCTCTTTCAGTATTCTCCTCTTCCATCTACCTCTACAACCTGATCCCTCATGCTTCCATCTCTACTGAGTTCCAGTCTATCTACATGATCTCTTCTATTTACTTTTCCCCCAGGAAATCCATACAGTTTTCCCCTTGGGTCCTCCTTGTTACCTAGACTCTCTGGGTCTGTGAATTTTAGTCAAGTAATCTTTTGTTTTCTATCTAGTACCCACTTATGAGTGAGTACATATCATGTATGTCTTTCTGGGTCTGGGTTACCTCACTCAGGATCCTATTTTTTTTCTAGTTTTATCTGTTTGCCTTCAAATTTCATGGTTTTATTGTTCTTAACAGTAAGTAATTCTCTATTGTGAAAATGTCCCACGTTTTTTTATCTATTCTTCAGTTGAAGGGCATCTAAGTTCCTTTCAGGTTCTGGCTATTGAAAATAGCAACAATGAACATGATTGAGCAAATGTCTTTGTGGTAGAATAGAATTTTCTTTGGGCATATGTCCAACAGTGGCTCTTTAGGTAGATCAATTCCTAATTTTCTGAGAATCAACCATATTGAATTCCAAAGTAGCAGTACAAGATTTTACTTGTGCTATCCGTGGAGAAGTGTATATCAGGCTTTTTCTTCATGGCCACCAACCATCTTCCAAATCATGACATGAAGACTTATTATTAACTTTGAATGCTTGGCCTTACTTAAACTTGTTTCTGGGTAGGTCCTTTAACTTAAATTAATCTGATTCTCTTTATCTATCTTTTGCTTCAAGGATTTTAATTTTTCTTTTCTTTTGCATATCTTACTTTCACTATTTCTTCTGTCTTCTGTCTGGTGGCTGCCTGGCTTCTGGCTTGGAGATGTAGGAGGTTCTTCTATCTATGTGTACTTTCATTGGTTAATAAAAAAAAACTGCCTTGGCCTTTTGATAGGCTAGACCTTAGGTGGGTTGAGTAGACAGAACAGGATTCAGAGAGAAAGAAAGCAGAGTCAGGCAGACCCCATGAAGCTCTGGCCCAAGATGGATGTGGGTTAGAATCTTCCCAGTAAGCCATGACCCTGTGGTGATACACAGATTACT
>LOEQ01009503.1:30151-40576 GCA_001685075.1 Bramus lutescens
AAAAATGGGTTAATTAAGATGTGAGATTTAGCAAAGAAGAGGCTAGATATAATGGGCCAGGCAATGTTTCAATGAATACAATTTGTGTGTTGTTATTTCGGGGTATAAGCGGGAGCTGGGCTGGACGAAAAGCAGGGCCCGCTCCCCTATCACTACAGAACATAATGGATGAGATTGGGTGGAATGAATACACACACCCATACACACACACACACACACACACACACACATTTATGAATTTATCCCTTCAGGTTATATTTCAACACTAACACAACTTACTCACACCTGAAAGACAGAACTGGGGATTGTCTGGTCCTGATGCAGTCAGCCTTTTCCCACAGTAGCTGTCCTTTGGGGTGACTGACAATCTGGTAGTGGTTTAGTACTGGAAGGTCTCTGGAGAACTGCTCTTCTTAGTTCATGATAGAAAGCTGGAAGGACTTTTCTGATATCACTGAAGGAATCAGCAGCAGCAACACATCAACAAGGTATATTAACTGTGTAGGGATAGGGAAAGCAAAGAAGGCAATACGGCTGCTTGGCAAAGTTCCAGCATTTTGACATTGCAGGCCACACTTGTTCAGCACCCTTCGACTTTTATTTTTAATAATGCTCACTATTACTTGCATGGGCTTTGGTAAAGGACTAAAATGTGTACAATGCTAACTTCACTAAGCAAAGTAATTCTATTTTTTTCCCCTTGGTTTTACAAGACAAGGTTTCTCTGTAGCTTTAGAACTTGTCCTAGACGTAGCTCTTGTTGATCAGGCTGGTCTCCAACTTACAGACATCGGCCAGCCTCTGCCTCCCGAGTGATAGTGTTAAAGGCGTGTACCACCACTGCATGGTTTCAAAGTAATTCTTTGGGAAAAAAAATATTCCTACCACTACTAAACCAGGAACTCCAATATACCCTCCTAATTACACCAAGAACAGGAATGTTAGAAATTTGTTAGATACACCTGATCCCAAGGATTAAATATCTATGATTCAGATCTAGAGCCAGAGGCCATTAAAGGCAAGAGTTCAGTTAATAAGTTAAGAGAAATAAGAATGGTATTGCATATTGGGAAGAGTAAGATATCAGGATCTTCCTTTTGGGAGTGTTATGAAGGAGGAAGACCTATATAATAAACTAAGAAACTGTAGTATACTGTCTGCTCCCCAGAAGTCCTTTTCCCAAAGTCAGGCATTTGGATAAGGGTCTCCATTTTTGGCGGGACTTGAGGAGTGTTCCTGCTTGATAAAACAGTCATTCTTCTTATGCCTAGGCAGAGGAATCTGTGGCCCTTTCATTAATATATGACTGGTGCCTTTTGTCAAGTTCACGACTAACTTCCTCAGTCCCTAATTTCAACCTACACCCCAGCTCAGATGATCCTTTCCTCCCATTTAATCTTATTTACAATAAAAGGTAGAATATTTTTTCAATGAAGAGTGCTGGTACCCATCCTGATTCACCCTCACTTCCTATCCATCCACCCACTTTCTACCATCCAGCCCCCCACCAAAGCAGGTCTCCTCTGGCAGCAATAGGTTAGTGAGTAATTCTCATTGTACCATACTTACCATAGTTATTTGAATGGCAGAAGCTATGAATAGTTTCTGACATTTGAATAGTTGGTGAGTTGGTCCCTGACCCTTGGCACAGTTTGAGGGACTAGGCGGGTATGATCTTGTTAGAGGAAGTATGCCATTGAAGGATGACTTTGAGGGTCTAAAGATTTTACAACATTTCTATTTTTCTATCTTTGTTTCACACTTTCTTTAGAAGATGTAAGGTCTTAGATTCTGCTCTAATTGTATGTCTGCCACTTACTGCCATCCTTTGTCACCAAGACTGCCTCTGATCCCTCTGGAACCATCAGTCAAAATAAACACTTCTGTAAGTTGTCTTTTTCATGGTATTTTATTACAGGCTTAGAAAAGTAATTAATACAGTCATTTTTAATCAAGAGTGTTTTCAGGAAGTGCCACCCTTAATGATCCTGGGTTTTCCACATCAATTAAGAGAATAATCACTTCATAAAATTTACAGACAAACGGATAGAACTAGAAAAAATAATTCTGAGCAAGGCAATCCAGAATCAGATAAAGAAATATGCTATGCACTCACTTTTAAGTGAATATTAGCTATTAAATACTTGTTAACCAAGTTACAATCTGTAGACCCAGAAAAGTTAGATACAGAGGAAAGGGCATACATAGACCTCTTTGGGAGAGGGAAAAAGAATAGATGTTACTAGCTAACTGGGAACATGTGGGAAATGGGACTGGAGGATCAGGTTCGGGGAATGAAGAGAGGTTATGGTAAAGAGAGAGAATGAGGGGCAAGAGCTGGAACTGAGGGAAATTTGAGAGATTACATAGAAACCTAGTGTGGTAGAAACTTTCTAAAATATGTAATGATCCTAATATGTTCCTCTAATAATGTGAGTTATGGAATCTAACCTGGGCATCTCTTGTCACTAAACAAAGCTTCCAAGAACAAAACTGGGATGCATTCAATCAAACTGTTGACCAATGAGATTCCCATGGAAATCCTCAAACACCCCCAGACTGTAGCCAAAACAATTGGTTGCTCTCCATAAACGGACAGCAAGGCCCCATTGACAAGGAAAACACCCATATAACTCAATGAATACGGAGAAATCAAGTCAGTGCTTACATGGAGCCTTTACCCCCATATTCTCTTCTCTTCTGTGTGGGAATGTACTCTTCAGGCTATCAAAAGAGAATATAAACACCAACCCAGCTACAAAACCTTTGATCTTCTATCTGTCTTGCCTACAAAATAAGGTAGGACAATGGTGGTGCAGAATTTGTGGGAGTAGTAATCTAATATTTGACTTAAGGCACACTTGTTGAAAAGGAACCCATACCTGCCACTAGTAAGACAACCAAGAACCAGAGATTAGATAGCCTGGAGACCTAGGGTAGAACCAAACACTATTGGTATAAAAATTAATAAATTTTAAAACAGTATCAATGAAATGACTCCTATTGATATTCTTCTGATCAGTGACTTATTCAGTTATCATCAGAGAATCTTTTTCTGGAAGTAGATGGGAACAGATGCAGAGATCCACAGCCACACATTTTGTTGAAAGGGAGTCTAAATGAAATGTTTCCATCAAATTCTTCCCCTTAGAATACAGGGTATCTCATGGAAGAGGAGGTGGAAAGAGAGTCACAGTTAGAGGACAGAAGGAGAACAAGGTCCTTTGGATCGACTAAGTAAGTGTAAATGAGCTCACAGAGACTAAACCAGCAAACACAGGGTGTATATGGTTCTGCCCTAGATCCTCTATCTACGTATTATAGCTTTTAGCTGAGCATTTTTTATAGGTCTCCTGACTTTGAGGAAGAGTGGGTCTCTGACTTTTGTTCTTAACCTTGGGACACTTTTCCTCCTTTTTGATTGCCATGAGCAACTTCTATATGATAGTTTTCTCTATTTATTTTGTCATGTTTTATGGTTATATCTTGGTAGCCTCTTCCTTGCTAGTGAGGGACCGGGAGAGGATCTGTAAGGGAGGATAGGGAGTAGCTGTGAGGAATGTGGTGCAACAATTGGAATATAATATATGAGAAAAGAGTTTATTTTCAATAAAAAAGAAAGAAAAAAAGGCATATAACCAACACAGTTCCTCAGGTGAGGCTCCTACTAAGGGAATTATAATTTGTGGCAAGTTGACATTTTTAAAATAACCATAAAAGTATAACTCAACAAAAATTGATTTTAAAATATGGCATATATAAAATAGAGCCTTATTAGGCTATTGAAATTATTGAGCTCCTGTCACACGAAAATAGATGGAACTGTTAAGCAAACTAAAGCAGGCACAAAGGAAACATGTATATCCAGTATTGTTTTCTTGTATGCAAGGGGGAAAAAATGAGCCAGCAAAAGTACAATCTGAGATAACCAGATGCCAGGTTCTGGAGGAATAGCCCAGGGACGGTGGAAAACATGGGAAAGAGATAAGCAGAGGATGTATGGATCTAGGCATTACAAAACATATGCGTTAATGGAAATGTTACAATGAATCTTATCAGTTTGTACAATTAAAATTTGCTAGGAAGTACAACTTCAAATGAGAAATAGGGCTTCTATCACAGAATTATTTCAATACCTCAAGCTATTACTCTTTTATCCAACCCCCCCCAAAGTACCAGAGTTAAAAAAAAAAAGCCATGTATCATTGAATGAATTCTATCTCCCAGTGTAGGAGGACATGGGCTCCTCAGTTACACCTGTTATGGTTATTTTACAAGATGAAAAAGAACGACTTGTGGAAAGGGGTCATTCAGAGTTAGACCTTTAGCTTGTTAGTTCCACTTGTTCTCTGAGGATCAGCTTGTAAAGGAGAAGTCAAAGTTTCAACATTTGCGTAAAAATGACAACAACAAAAAATCAAAATGGATTATATAGTTTTCCCTTTCAAGCAAAAAAAATTAAACATTTCTTCTGTAAATTCTTGACTAGATTAACTTGGAGCATGCAGTTGTCCCTAGGGAATGCAGTGCATTTGAAGTAACTAATTATCATTAGTCTGGCCTTGGTCACATATTTACTTATGAGAGCAGAGAGAAAGAATATCTTTATAAATAAAGATAAAGAATGTATCAGTGTTGTCTGCATGGTGTAATGGCCTTCTGAATGTCTGTAGTTCACTTATCCAGTTTGCAAATATTTACTGAATGCTGGGTGCTATGCCGTCTGACACACTCATATGCCACCTGCACTGGGTGCCAGTTTGATCTGCGTGCTCTTTCTTTGCTGAACAGCCCTATAATAATCATTATCTTTAATTGTTAAGGGCTTTTGGTCTTAAAAATATTTTTGTTTATTTGCTGAATTGACTTCAACTGGATAAAGTTAATGTTTAAAATTTTTGTTGGATGTGTATATATACTTTGCCCGTATGTACATATATTCAGGATGTGCAAGCAGTGGTTGTAGGTTCAGAAAAAAAGTCATTGGATACAAATTAAGCATAGGTGACAGATAGTTGAAGACGTCATATGAGTTCAAGGACTGTAACATTGGTTCCTCTGAAAGACCAGCAAAAGGTCTTATCTACTGTGCCATCTTTCCAGGTTCACATAGATTATTTTGAAGGCCAGAAAAGAAGTACCTGATTAGAGAAGGTGCCAGGGAAACAGAAGTCTTCATGAGTTCCAAATCTAAAAACTCCATAGCAATTATTTCTGGGAGTAACTTGGGTACTTTGAAATTATCATATTATGACAAAATGCAATTTATAGAAGAATGCGGAGAAACTGTGTGTCTTATGCAGAGGTAATTAACTAATTATAAATTATAGACCAAAAACATTATAGATATCAAGGATACCAGAGTGAAAAAGAGAACTGAGGACACTTCTTTTGAAACTTGACAGAGCAGGGATAAACAAATAACACGTAAGACGTTTGATAGTTTTGGGAGTTAAGGGAAGTTCTTTGTAAGTGGATGAAGGAAGCCTGGGTGGTACAGAGCTATAGCTCTTAGATTTTATTAGACCAAAATGAAACATCATGTTATTCTATAAGTGATTAGAAACTACTTAATGGTTGCAGGAAGGAAGTAATTTATTGTGATTCATGTCCATGCTGTGTTCCAAAGTTGACTTTGTCTGACATTGATACAGCTATTCCTTCATTCTTCTGAATAGCATTTGCATGATACATGCAATTATTCATATGCATTTACTTATAACCTGCAAACATCCTTATTTTAAAAGTGAGTCCTTAGCAAGCAACATTTAGTTTGAATTCTTATCTCTCCCGATGATCTATTTTTTGATGTGCTTTATGTGTACTGCATATGTATAATATATAATTACTATTAATTATATGTAATATATATTACATATATTTAAAATTTTAAGATTATGTCTACTTTGTTACTGATTTCTTTTTATCCTAGGTGTTTTGATTCAGTTATGAGTATTTTTAAGTGCTTTTTTACTACTTTCTTTATTGAGGTCAATAAAGATTTTCTGTTTTAATTAATCAACTTTACTGTTTATTGACATTTATACAGTTTTATTTGTAATGTTTGTTGTAGTGATTAAAATCAAATACATGGCTTTTCTAAAGTTTACTTAAGTATCAATAAACTAATTCAAGCAGACTATAGAATTCATGTCACTACATAGGTACATTCTTCTCCCTCTAAAAGTTACAGTTGCCTTTTGTATAGGATCTGCCTGTTCTTCAAACTTCATCAAGCTGCTCTTGAGGCTCATGCTTGTAATCCAGCACTTGATAAACTGAGGCAGGAAGATGGGCATGTATCCATGCCTAGTGAGTTTAAGACCAGCAAGTTATAGCAAAACACTTTTAAAACAAACAACAAGCAAATAACAAGTAAACAAAGAAGCAAACTCCCTCTCATCAAACAATGGTGCAATTCTGACTTTCAAACATTAAACTTCCTTAAAGAATACAAAAGGAGACTAGCTTGTTAGAAATACAAGCAGTTTTACATTTCCGTCAATGTTATTCATTTCCAGTGATCCTGGTTTCCTTCAGTAGCCATTTCCATTTGTCTAAAGAAATCCTTCAGTATTTTTTTTAGAGGATTTCCACTCGCCAAGTGTTTACTTTGTTTTCATTTGAGAAGTCTTGATTTCATGTATATTATTGAAGAATATTTCTCTTTTACATGTTTCCAATTTGATATGTCCTCTCCTAGACTCATTAATGTTATCTACTTTTTTTGCTCTGTCTTTTTGGTTTCTGATGAGGAATTAGTAGTCATTAGAACCTCATTACTCTACAAGGTCACTGGTCCCCCTTGTGACTCCCTTCCCCTGACTATTCTACTACTTGATTAAGAGTGTTCAGATCTGGGTTCCCATAAGGTTCAGAAGTTCCCTGAGTTTTCTAGATGTGTCAGTAATCGGACAGTTTTCAGTCACTATTTCTTCACTTTACCATTTTACATTGGAGTCTTCCTGGGACTCCAAGGCAATGTAAAAACACCCATCTCTCTAGAATCCTGTTTTTGTTATCAAGCATTGACCTTGTCTACCTAGATAATCCCTACTCTATTCATGTTCATTTCATTTCTATTTCCAAATAACTATTGAACATATATAAAATAGGTTGTTTATAATGCTTAAATTCATTTTATTTGAGAATATTTGAGAAACAGTAAACATTCATGTAAATTAACATAAATTTGCAAATAATATGCCATTTATACCCTAAATAATGCATGTTTTAAAATATTTAGGATATTTGAAGAATGAGAGGGATTCTGTGAATTATATGTAATTATTGTCTATTTGACATAACATCCAAAGTTTTTGTTAACTATGAGGAATCCAGGCATCATATCCTTGTTTTAGGGAATATTGTAGTTGTTTCTCAAATCTGTGTCATATATTTCTTGAAACTAGGTTTACTGAAGTTGACAAATAATATTTTTACATGATGGTTAAAATTTTCAGATTTATCATGTTCCAAGTACTTATAATCATGGTGGTGGTAGTAGTAGTAATGTGTACAAATACACAACATCCAGCAAAGGACCTAGGTAATTTTATCAGTTTTAAACCTGATTTATAATATCTTTAGTATACAATTAGTGCTTGATTCTGGAGAGAAGCCCAGAAGTTTCTAGGCAAATTCACAATCACTGAACAAGCTCTACTTCTATTTTTTTTTTATTTCCCAAAGGATTTCCTTTTTAGTTTGCTGTTGTTGTTTTGTTTATTTGTTTGTTTTGTCTAAAAATCTCATGGATTATTTTAACCCACTCTGGCATGCACTTCTGCTTATTGAATTCCCTTCCTGCCCACATTGCAGGAAGTCAAGCTACAGCTCCTGGGCTATTATACCTCTTTTCAGTGATGCCCTTTTCATCTCATTCTTCTAAAGGTCATTGATGTCATCACTAGCAAAGGGAGGAGATATTTCCTTCTGTTGCCACACTGATGCCCACTTATGAGAAACTGATCACTTATGTCCAGAGCAGAAGATGCTTCAACATTCTAGAATTATTTGTGACATCATCTCCTTCACAGAATTAGATTGCTGTTGTTTCTATTATAGAATCTTCAGTATCTACATTCCCCCTAAGTTTGTAATAGCATTCACTGAGAGAAAGACAGTATCATTCTTGTTTTATATTACCTATAACTGATGATTAATGTATTTAAGTGTAGATTCTGTCTATGGGATAAGAAGAGGTTTTAACATAAAGTGTAAATGGGTAGACACGTTATTGAAGTACTTAAAATAAAAGACAATGGCAATTTGTAGCACTGAAGGAATAATGAATGTAGGAAAAGTAGACATGCCTTAGCTATATCTTGGACTTGATAGAATTCAAAGTTAATAGAATGCAATATGAGTAAGAATAGATGACATGTAATTACGAGAAAAATAAGTTTCTGAACTTGACAAAAGGAAAGTACATCTGCATCCTGAGAACAGAAAGACTAGAGAACAAGAATACATTAGTAGTTTATAATTTATTTGGAAATATTAAGAGAAAACAAAGCATTGTGAACACATGACATTATTTCATTATAAATAAATATATTAGAAATATTAATCATCTGGCTATAGTCTATATTTCTAAGTTTAAGTGTTTTAATGATTAGAACAAATCCAAAACATAAAGAATTTATTCTGGTTTCATCATATAAGAAGGACTGAGGCAGTTAAACATTCTTCAAGACCCTGTTAAATGACACACTGAATAAGGATTTGTCATCAATTGTGATAATCTGAATTTGTCCCCTAGACCTTCCATGGTTCAAAAACAGAAATTAATATTTCATGTGTTTTTCTTAGCTTTTAAACACACACACACACACACACACAAAGCATATTCATATGCCCTTACGATCATTAAATAACAATAATAAAATGATTGCAACATATTTGGCCTGCTCAAATACATGGCTAGAATAAAAAAGATAATATGACAAAAAATTCGTATTTTAATATCATTAAAACTAACTCCAAGATGATGAGAAAGTCACTAGTCTTCATAGTCACTAAACCCAAGTGTGTATCAGGGACATAGGAGCTAAGTAATTGCAATTTTAGTTTTTGAAATAATGATTATGTCACTTTCCTCTTCTTCTTTACTCCATACAACTCCTCCTATTCATGCCTTCTTTTCTTTCTCTCTCAAATTCATGGGCTATTGCTTATTTTTATTTAAGTTTTCTTGCAAGTACACACACATACACACAACTATGCACTGTGGAATAATGCTGGTGTATACTGTAAGAGTTGTCACTTTTGCTGGTTTAATAAAATACTGATTGGCCAAGAGCCAAGAAGGAAGTATAGGCTGAGTGACCAGTAAGAGAATTCTAAGAAGAGTAAAGGCAGAGAGGCAGTCGCAAGCCAGATGCAGAGAAACAAGATGATAATGCCTTCTGAGAAAAGATATCAAGCCATATGGCTAAACATAAATGAGAATTATGGGGTAATTTAAGTTGTAAGAGGTAGTTAGTAAAAATAAAAAAAACTGAGCAAAAGGCCAAACAAATTATAGTTAATATAATCCTCTATGTGTTTATTTGGAACTGAATGGCTGTGGAAATGGGTAGGAAAGACACTATCAACTGCAGCTATGTAATCTGTCCACTCTATAAATTGTCACTGGTTTTATATAGACATGTACATGATTTCAGGGATGACTCCTTGGTAACTGAAAATAAAGTGGAAAATCTTCTCTGATGAAGAATAGTTACATGATTTCAGGGCTGACTACTTGGTAACTGAAAAAAAAAGTGGGAAATCTTCTCGGATGAAGAATATTTTCCTCGCCAGGAAAGACAAGCTTACACGTTTATTTCACTCAAAAATACAGGATGGGCTTTAATATGTTGAAGACATAGATAATTTCCTGTTCTGGAAGAGAAGTGGGTTACAATTTCCAGAATGGACATAGCATCTCAGAACTATCTGAAACTCAGTTATAGGAGCACCAGTGTTCTCTTCCATACTCTGAGAGCACAGACATTCAGTTGGTGCACATATGTACATCTAGGCAAAATAATCATTCATATAAATAAAATAAATAAATGTTTTTATTTTATTCAGAAAGAATTTTGTTTTCTTTACCCATACATTTTCATAAGAAATGGCTTTGGTTGCTGCACTAGCAGAGGGGATTCTGGGAAGGGAAAGTATAGCATCTCATTAAACTAGCAGTTTTTCACATTAAGGTGAATTATTCTGCCTTACGGCACAGTCCTTGCCAAGTGAATGAATAGCCTGATTGGAATGAATGTAGGTCTCTATTTAGCCTAGAGATGCAATTCTGCTGATCAAGAATTTTTGTTTTTCTTTCTTTTTTTGTTTATACAGCCATAAAGTGATATTGGTTTTTTTACATTTATTACTTCATTATTATTATTATTATTATTATTATTATTATTATTATTA
>LOEQ01009503.1:47618-60520 GCA_001685075.1 Bramus lutescens
GGCTTTGTGGGTTCATAGTCTGTTTGGATGCTCACCTTCCTAGACCTGGATGGAGGGGGAAGGACCAGGGACTTCCCACAGGGCTTGGAACCCTGACTGCTCTTTTGCCTGGGGAGGGATGGGGAGGGGATTTGAGTGGAGGGGGAGGGAAATGGGAGGAAGTGAGGAGGTGGTAACTTTTATATAAAAAAATTTTATAAAAAGAAAAAAATAGAATTACCTGGAATGATACCTATCATGTGACATATCAAATATGGTAAGTCTCTTCTAATTAGCTTTCCAGTATCTTTATAATAGCCACTGTCCAGGACATCCATATTCCTTTTATTGATCTTCTTACTCTAACTTCTTTGGTTACAGATGGTAGTAGCTTAATTCTCACCATGTCTGAGCAGGTAACCCTTATTTGTTCTTATCTGAGTGGCCTTTGGTTATATCTAATCAGGAAGGAGTAGTGATAGGGAACTTTAGGTTTGGTTGTATATTGTATAATTAGTTCCATTCATATATTTATAATAGTCAACTAACATAATTATAAAGGGAAAAAGCTGCAAGATGCTATACAATTCTATAACATAAGATGAAAAACAGGAAATTTATAGACTACTCTCAGTCAAAAGTGTTGGTGCTACCCCGAGATTGTAGGTGTCATTAGGGTAATTGAAATCATAGTGAAATCTGCCACCTTGTCATCATGGTGTTATCTTTCTTCCTTGTGGTTTCAAAGTTTGTTTGTTTGTTTGTTTGTTTTGTCAAATTCCCGATTAATTCTGTGTAAACATGTTAGGCAGTACTCACTGATCCTGGTAACCCTTATCATTTTAATGTATAGTCCACAAGACAAGATGATCTAAAGTATACTCAGAATTCCAAGAAGAGGCAGCTTTGTAGGCAGATTACCCCATGATGGGAATGGTTCCCAGTAGGACCTCATAACATATGGTGTGAAATGAGGCTTCCCCCTATACAGAAGCAATTATTTCATGATGAGATCAAATTTGACCCCTCTAGTGAAGATGAGAAGCAGCAGGGACTCACAGTTCACAGAATCAGACCTGGGATAATTATCAAAGCCAACATTGAGCAAGCCTGATTAACTAACGATACCTTGACACAAATTCTTTGCTCATAAGCATTTCAACCTGGATCTCTTCTCAATGTCAGACTAAAGACAGGGCTCAGAAGCATGCTCTTCCTCACTCACCCTACCCAATTCTCAGAATAGTTGTTATGAATCAAATACTTTCTTTTCATTGTTACTTTTTCTTAGTTAGTTTGGGTCAAGTTATCCAATGGGATCTGCTGAGATTTCCTGAATTCATACCCCATTCTGGCTTACAACATATTGTAAATATGTAAATATATTGACTATGTGAGATAAAGTAAAGTAAGTTATTGGAGAGAATGTGGGTAAAAGATTAATATTATTAAGCATAAAATACACTGAATAATTGAAGAGAAATGATTCTATTTGGCACATTATAAAGGTAACATTTCTAATTATCTAAGCATGTGTGAGGAAATGAAGTGGCTGATTTGGTTATCTAAGGATCGTTTCAGATTTTATCTGTGAGTGTTATAAATCATGAAAAGAAAGGAATCAAACTTTTTTCTATGCACAGTATACACTGATTCTGGGTCAGCCAGCCCCAAAATGGTAAAGTATGCAGACATTTCTTTCCAATCATTATTTATTTTGGAAGTTCAAGTCTTAGATACAGATTGACCTCAAGAGCATTGATTTTGAGTCTTGTGGGAAAATACACTCCATGGCAAAACTTCTCTTAGAAAACCTTAAGGTTTTCACTTGAAACATCCCTTAGTCTGGAGTGTGATATTCTTCACAATTCCATAAACATAAAGAGGAAAATAAATTCCCCCTCCTTATACAATCCAATAAGCACTATCCGCTGTACACATGCTCTCCAGGCAAACAATGACCAACTCTCAACTTGGCAATGATAATTCTCGGACAGAGTTCATCCTGAATTAAATTGAAAATAGAATTGATCTTCTAGGTGAGCTAACTAAGTAAGACACAAAATTTTGTTGCTGTATTTTTACCATAAAAGACAGTACTAGTATAAGAGGGAGGCTGCTTCTTTGTCCTGGGTGCCTAGAACCAAAATAATTACATGAAATTATATTAATTAAATCACTTCTTGACCCATTAGCTCTAGCTCCTTATTGGCTAACTCTTACATATTAATTTAACCCATTTCTATTAATCTGTGCATCGCCACATGGCTGTGGCTTACCAGGTAAAGTTCCATCAGGCTTTGGCAGCCTACATGGTTTCTCTTTGACTCTGCTTCCTTTCCCCCAGCATTCAGCTTAGTTTTCCTCACCTAGATATAGATCCAAAGCGGATTCTTTATTCATTAATGGTAATCACAACATACAGAGAGAAATACCACATCATACTAGAGTGAGGTTTTTGCCAAGTTTAAGCTCTCAAATTTATTTTGCCTAGGGAAAAAGCTTGCAATCTTCATTAAGTTGATCTAAGACTATCTAAGTGAATCTAAGACCCCTAAGACTATTGTCTTAATTTTTTCAGTACATACATATGTATTATATTTTGCTTTCTCAATACTAATTCAAATAATATTAAATATCATATAAATGAGATTTAGTATGATCTTCTGAATAATTTGTTTTAATAGTAATAATAAATAATTAAATCACACATGAGAACTCAGAAGTTGTAGTATTAATCATTAGGTTAAACCTAAAATGGCAAAAAGACTTTGGTCTGTAGTAAGATGATCCTATTTTTCCTTCCAAGAAAGCACACACACTAACTATCTTCTTGTTTTTAACTCAAAACAAATGTAGCTTTCTGAATTATATTTAGAGAGAACCAAATCTTTCTGTTACATGAGGGCCTGCTTGTTGGGGTTTCTGTCCTGCCTATTTCCCACAGCCAGTAAATCCCAAAGAAAATACACAGAAATCTATACTAATGATAAAACTGATTGGCCCATTAGCTTAGTCTTCTTATTAGTTCTTGTAGCTTATATTTACCTATTATTCTTATCTATGTTAGCCACACCTTTACAGCGGGGCAGGTCACATCCTGCTTCTTTGGTGGATGGGCCAGGACTTGGAGGAATGGGCTTCCTCCTTACTAGAATTCTCATGTTTTCATTGCCCTGCTTCTACTTCCTGTATGGATGACCCACCTATACTTCCTGCCTGGTCAATCAGCATTTATTTAAAACATAATTGACAGAATACAGACAATTTTCCCGCACCACTTCTAAACTTTAAAAAGTAAAACATACCCAGTCTATTGTGGCAAAAAGAATAAAGAAAACATATATATATNTAGATAGATAGATAGATAGATAGATAGATAGATAGATAGATAGATAGATAGATAGATATTTGAAGATAGAGTAGTTCCAGTTCCTTCATGATTTTAGAAAGGCATGATGAAACAGGTCATTAAGTTGGATAATACAATACTCTTTTTTAAAGTAACTCTGTACCTTGCAAGATCCTTTCAGGTCATAAAAACAAAGGCATTCACAAGCAACCATTGGAAACAAATGTTTCTCTTCTGCAGTAGAGCTACTTCCCTGAAGCAAAGGAGAAGTAGGAATTGGGCAGGATTAGGCAGAACAAAGGTATTTATGGAAATTAATCCAGTAACTTTTAATGCACCAGATATAAGAAATAAATAGACGATGGCCCAGAGCCAAGCAGGATTTGTTTCCTGGTGGATGGGCTGAGATAAGACTTATTTTTAAATAGGTGAGGCAATTCAGAGAGATTCGAGAAACCTGTGAAGAAAGTGTTTGTTAAAAAATATACCCCTTTCTATCATTTAATTTGGAACAGATATGCTAATGGTAGAAAAGACACTTGAGCAAGCTGAACAGGATGTCTTGCCTGTAAAGTTATAGAAAGCAAACCAATTCAACCAAAATAATGGCTTTCAAACTAATTAAAAACAAAACTTGTTATCCTCTTTATGTGCTGAAAAAAGTCTAATTCGAAATTGCAAGCCTTCTAACATCTGTTAAATGCTTTGCCACATGGATAAAAATGTAGAGTTGCTTAACCTTTTTTTTCTTACACATTTTAATGTCTTCAAACACAACAGTTCTACCCTCATGATTTTTTTCTACATAGTGAGGTCCCAATTAAAACTCTTTATAAAAACTAATTTCTATATTTTCCATAGATGTTCTAGGTTAAACTTTTTCTAATTAAATTATTGTCATTTTTAAATTTCAAAGTAGCCAAAACCATTTTATAATTTTATATTAGCAAAGAAGGATCTTATTGAAACCTATCATACCTAAAATAAGCTTAATGCGACCTGACTGCTCCTGATCCCTGACTAGTGACATATTACCTCAAAGCATATCAATTAGTACATTTGTAATCGCACATAATAAACTATTTTAAAAGCAAGAAAAAATAAATTTAGAAGAGAGAAAGCAAACCTGAGAATGCATTTTGATATGATAAAGAATATACCAATTGTCAGAACAAATTGTCAAAATGACTATAATTGCATATTTCTATATCCATAGATCGGAACCTTGCTCCATCCTCATCAGATAAGCTTCTTCGTGCTAATTATTTCAGAGATTTACAACATAATTGTATGCAGAGTGTGAGAGACTTTGAAGCACTCAGTCATAATTGTAATTGATGCCTTTACCAAACCCTTAGAGTGTGTTTGACACATCTAGTGACACTCCATTGGAGAAAACGGATTTTCTGTTTTCAGCAGGTATCGGTTACTAATACTTCTTAATTTAGGGTGGGACTTGGTGTCTGGAACTTATCTACTTTGAACCTGCGTAGGTCTTGTGTGGATTTTCACAGGCTCTGTGAATGTCTTGGGTGTAGAAAATCCTGTTTCCTGGAGTCATCCAGAACCTCTGGCTTTTACCATTCTTTGCCTTCAAGATAGGACCCAGGCCTAGGATTACTTAGCTAACACATGAGATTTCATAGTTTTGATGAGTTTTTGTTTTGTTTTTTAGTCATATTCTTTGCTTATTGATTTAAAAAAAACACTTTGTTTTGATGCTTATTTGGGGGGACTTTTTTCTTTTTATGTGTGTATCTGCTTATCGAAAGAGGGAAAAAATCAGAAAGGAAGAGTGAAAGAGAGACAGAGATAGACACAGTGAAGAGAGAGAGCAGAAATTTGAGTAGGTAGAAATATATATATACAAAATCTGCAAGGACTCGTAGGAGGGCAAAGTATCTGGTCAAAATATATTGCAGGAAATTTTTAAATAAAAATTAAAGGTAGATATTGTCGATGCAAAAACACAATTCTCAATCTTAAAAGGGTATATAGGATAGTTTATTAAAGAATATAGTTTATTTTTAATGATATAGGTTATTATAGAACTTAATATATTCAGTTCCCATATACTCACTATATAGACCCAGGTTATCTCATATTTTATGTTCCAATTATTAACAGTTTCATAGTGTTTTATAGGAAAAGAACAAAATAATTCATAAACCAAGATAATTTTCAAATGTACTGCTGAACACAGTACATTGTATATCAAGGTTACAACAAAAGGGAGAAATCTATGTTGTGTCTAAGATAATATCTGAGGACATTTTTAGCTTCTGCTGGGTGAAGGTTAATTAATGGTCTATTATGACAATCCAAAGAATTTCCTAACATATTCATATAAATATAAGCTCACACATAGAGGAGAACAAAGGCTATTGAAAAGACAAAGATATTTGTAATTAGGCCCCGAGGTTGCAAAATTCCAATGTCTGAACTATCACTGAAGTTCTTATAATCTATCATCTATCACCTATGTCTTCTGTGCACTCTCACGGAAAAGAATACGAATACTGAAAAACTAGTTGATATAAGCAGAGAGATATACTGTGTGAAAGAAATAAGAAATTAAGTGAATGAGTGGTGTGTAATAAGAACATAAATTCCTCCTTTTAAATTTGAATACAGAAGAATAGAGACTTCTGAAATTGAATTGCAAATAAAATTCAGAATTGGAGTTTGGGGTGTTTGCTGTAAGATATTTAATCGCCTTGTAAAACTCTAAGATTGTGTTAATAAGACTAATCTTGGATCAGGGCATGGAGCCAGTGACTAGCTAACAAGAATTAGTCATAGGGAATATGGCTGACATGGCACAGAGTAGAGAGGGACTTAGAGATTCACGGACATTTTTGGTTTGGGATGTTGCAGGGAGATGCTCTCTTGCTGGATCTCTAGCCAAAAAGAAAGATCATCTGGTATCCCATAGGCTTTTCTGATCTAGCAGGTTGTCTCCCAATATCTGACTCTGAAGTCTTTATTGATAAATGGAACAGCTTAGATATAAAAGTAATAGGTTGGTGGTTGGTAGTGGAGACATGATTCGCCAGTCAGGAGCTTCCTGTTCCTCTGGAGTACCCAAGTTTGGTTTACATCACCCACTTTAGCCAAGTCACAACTTTCTGTAATTCCTGTTCCCTAGAAACTAACACTCTCTTCTAGCTCCCCTTGCTATCTACATACTTGCAAACTCTCTGCCCACCACGTACACATAATTAAAATTCATATGAAAACAAAATCTTAAAAAATAAAACAAAGATAATAAACACCAAAATGTGTGACATAATTTCAAAACTTGTAACCTACCTGTTGGTAACTTAATAAAAGAGAGAGAGAGAGAGTAGATGTCGAAAAATATTTGTGGTAATGATGGTCAGTTGTTTTATTTCAAGGGCATTATAACAGTTTAGAATCAAAAAAGTCAATACATATAATAAAAATTAACATGAAAACTTATGACAGTTTCAATTGATTAAGAAAAACATTAGAAATCGGAGGCCTCACTTATGATAACAATTTTATTAGTCAAGAATAGAGAAATTCCTCCAATTTCATTAACAAGCCAATAGCAATATTAAGACTCACATTTGTCCTATGATGTTGTTCTGCATGCCTGCTCCATATTGTCTGTTTTTTGTAATAACACAAAGTAAAGCAAAACCTATAAATACTGTGAGAGTGGAAACATAGTTGCCAGTATGTATGGAAGTATTGCTATGTTTAAATTCTCAAAAACAACTAAACGAAAAGATTTTAAAGCAATGAGTGAATACTAGAAGCTTGGGGGAATAAAAGAAATTAATTGCTTTCTCTAAACCACCAGTGAACAGAAAGGAAACTAAAGTAATAATAATTATAAATGTTATGATAAAAATTACTCCTACATATTTAATGTTTTAAATGTATTAGCAACGTGAAAGTAAAATAGATGACACAATGTGGTTATATGCATATCGATGCATTGTTTGTGGTACATACATATTTTTTAAGGTGTATTGACGTTGTTAATGCTAATAGGGATGTGTTGTTGTTTTCATTCAGAAGCAAAGGTAGGGCCCAGAGCATTGCTATATAGGCACTTTGCTACTAAGTTGCACCATAGCCCTTATTATCAGTATTAATAGCAAATGATGTCCTGGGTGTAAATGTTCCACTGATAACAACTGCTATCTATAAGCAAAACTGTAAAGCAAAGAGATTAATTGGTAATGTGAAAAAGGTGATTAGAAAAAAACTAATATTGTGCTATTGATCATTCTCCTATATAAAACAAATAACATTCACCTAAATTATTTTAACTACGTTATGATGGATACAAAATTATGTGGAAGAAATTAGTACTAAAATGCCAAAACAGTTTGAAAGAACTAAAGTGAATTTAAAAGAATTTTCATTTTTGTATAATAAAAAACTAAATTAAAAGTCTTTTTTTCCTAACACACAGGAACATATTTCATTTTGGTAAGCATTATTTTAAGATTATAAAATTAATTTAATATTACATTATGATACAGAAGAATAATGTAATCCATTTTGCTTTTAAGAAAAAATAATGAAAGCTAACTTTAAAATATTTTTAAAATATCAGATTTTTCCTGTGCATGATGCTAGATCTCATGTTAATGGCTAGTTCTGTAAAAACAAATATCCTAATATAAAGAGTTATTTAAGGTACAAAAAGTTTTATAAAGGAGCTCCAAGAACCATACATTATGATAAAAATGTGCAAAATTACAAAATTGACCTGAGAAAAAGAAAGCTATTCACAGACACACAGACACACACACACACACACACACACACACACACCACAAAGCCAGGCATCAGGGTTCATAGCTTGAGCATATAATGAATTAAAATATTTTAAACTTAGGAATACAATAGTTGTTTTTCTTAAGACTTACTTGCTTTCCTCATGAGTGCTTTATCTAATTTTATTTATAGATATTTCCTGAATTCCTGGTGCCCACAAAGGATGGAAAGAGTCAGATCTCTGAGAGCTGGAATAAAGGACAGTAGTAAGCCACCCTGTGGGTGCTGGAAACAGGTCCTGGTTCTTTTCCAGGAGCAGTGAGTGTGCTCTCGAACCTTGAGTCATCTGTAAATGGAGACTTACTCCATCTCCCTGGTCTTCCAGGACTGTTTTCTTTCCACCCACTTGTCTCCGCTTGCTTGTTCCTGAAGTCACTTGTGAAATAACCACTCTAAGAATTAATATTAATTAGATCCCCTTTGTCCTTACTTCAGACTTCTTATGAACTAATACATCTTAAGTTATCCCATTTCTATTATTGTGTGTATCACCACAATGCTTTGGTTTACTGGTAAGGTTCTGGCGTCTTTCACCTTCAGCAGCTACATGGTATCTGACTGACTTCACCTTCTTTCCTCCTCTATCTCTGCTTGAATTTTTTACCTTGCTATATTATGCCCTGCCATAGGCCAAAGCAGCTTCATTATTAACTTATGATAATACATCTTATCCACAGCATAGAGAGGATGATCCCACATCAGTAATCTCTTCAGTTTTAGGAATATGGTGATTCTTTAACATACCAGAGTTTAAAAAATGTCACCTGAAATGATTATATATTTTACTGAATTTTGTACGTCAATATTTCATAGAACCTACATCGAGTATTGTGTAAGCAGTGACCCACAGCCAAGCACTGACTGGTCTGAGCTCTTTGACTTCGGTTGAAGGGAGGGATCCTATGAGGAAGAGAACTCAAGATCATGATTGGGAAAATTAAAGAGACACCTGACTCGAGCTAGTGGGAAATCCTGAACTTTGGACTGAGAGCTGGGGAACCTGCATAGGACCAAATAAGGCCCTTTGAATGTGGGTGATAGTTACCAGGTTTGATCTTTTTGGGGTATGGCCTTGGCAGTGGAATCAGGACTTAATCAGGATGCATGAACTTGCTCAATCTTGGTGTGGAGTGGGGGGTGGGCTTGGTCGTACCTCAACTTGGTATGCCAGATATTGTTGACTCCCCAAGGGAGGCCTTAACCTCTCTGAGGAATAGATGGGGAGTGGAATGGGGAAAGAAGGAAGGAGGGGATTCTGAGTTTTGTATGTAAAATGGAAAAAAAAGAAAAAAGATAGACATGATTTACAAAAATAAAAATTTAAAATGTGAAAAACAATTTGATAATCCAAGCTCTAGGCCACAAGAGGCTATAAGGTTCAAGTAAACTCTGTTAAACAATGATAACATTCCAGTTTACAAGACATAGCAACAGCCAAATGCACATAACCAGAAGAGAAATAACTGGGGCAAAGAGGTGGTTCTAGGGTAAGAGCACTGGCTGCTCTTCCAGAGATCCTGAGTTCAAGTCTCAGTACCCACATAGTATCTCATAACCATCTATAATGAGATCTGGTGCCCTCTTTTGCATGTAGGAATATATGCAGGCAGAACACTATATATATAATAACTAATTAGATTGAGCCTTAAGAAATGAAAGAAATTATCATTAATCAAAACAAATTATAATTTAAAATGACATTTATTTTTCTCATAAATTATAACACATCTCAAATGGCATGTTTGTATTTCCTAATGGAGTAAATGTTTTGGAAATAGCATGTTGTGTTCACAAAGGCAAAATAAAATGTCAGGTTTTATTACTCAGTGATAGCAAAGAAAAATAAAACACTGTCTGGGGTGCAATTTTACATTTATTGATATTTATGTAAAATGTAGATCCCTTTATAGACACATTATAGATATTTAAACTAAGAAATAATTAAAATCTAAGCAATTAGTTACAAAAATGAATGTTCATCCAATTGTTTTGCTGGAAGAAATAAGAACACTTTCACCTAATAATGAAATAAAAAAATGCAAAATATCCCTAGTGCAGTTTAATACTTTCATAAAAATATGATATATACATGCAAATTAATATTAAATGAAATAAAAATTGTTATAAGTTCTGGTTAGATGAGTATTTTTAGGAAGGCTATATTGTTTTATTAGATAAAATATAAAATGAAATATGGTTCAGTTTCATCATTATGAGCTGAATTATAAAAGCTGTACAACAGATACAAGTATAGCATCTATTTCATCATTTTATATACATATAACAGATATATTAAAGTATACTAGACAGTGTTGCTCATAGTCAATATCTTTAAGTACTCATTAATATGTATAATTTTTGTTTGTGTTATTTCTAAATTTACTATGCTGAATTTTTCTAAATTTCATAACATAAGCACCATGCTTATAATAGACAATAAGAAATCAAAAACATTATAAGAATATCTTCACATTTTATTTTTTGAATAATACGTACCAAATATGAGGGGTAAAGACAGCTATCATAACAAAGCTCAGGTTTTTATATCTTGCTCTCCCAGAATCTTCAAATATTTGGAAATGATTCCCAAGTGTTTGCTAAAGCAGTTCTGAGCAGAAAAGTACAGCAGTAGGTCAAATCCTTGAAATAACAACAGACAGGGCACCACAGGGAACTGGCTGTGTCCACTGATTTCCTTGCAAAAGAAAGCAAAGATGTCTTAGATCACTTTCACATAGAAACAACTGGAGAGGCTTCATCTTTGAAGAGTCTCTAAGATTTCCCCTTGGATGCAATCTCAGATATACTATCTGGAAGAGGAGAGCACTATTTAATCAGTCTTCAGGAATATATTTCCAAGCACTTTGCAATCCTAACTGAAAATGGGCTGTAGCAAATGTTGGCATTCTCTTCAGAGCTGGTGAAAGCAAAAGAGTCAATTGCCATTCTCCACAATAATGATTCAGTGAACCATGTACCTAATATCTCATTTTTACCTCATAATCTTTTGAAAATCCCATTATTCAAGATGAATTATGAAATTATCTTATTTCTTTTACAAGCCATATAACCTCTTCTTTATATGAAACAAAGTTCTCATTTCAAAATAAGGGAACTAATATGTTAGAATAAATAAATATATTTACTACATAATGTGACAATCACAAGGTCTTTTCCACACATTACATTTTAACTAAAATCTAATTACATCACTTCCCACATTCTTTCCTTTTTCCCAGCTCTACTGTGTCCTTCCCTACAACCCCTCCCATATCTTCTTTCTTTCTCAAACTGATGGCCTCTTTTCATTTGACACTTGCATATATATAATCTGTTGAGTTTTGTTTATTTGTGTATGAGATCATGATTTCCTACTGTGTATTAAACACACAATTGGGGTCTTATCCCTGGGAGAAATGAATTAATACTCTCTCAGCAGTTATTAATTCTTTAAATCCAGAGAAATTTGTCCATTCTGCATTGACAAGTCTATTGATATTGTCATTGTTTAGGTCATGTTTAAGTGGACATATTCTGGTACCATGAATGAAGCCCCCTTGTTATTTCTAAGTTGGCGTGAATCTTGGCTCTACAAGGGTTCCCAGATTTCCAAGGGGATTTCCCCAACTAGTTCTGTGGGCAGCAGAGGAGAGGGTGCCTGAACTGGCCTTATCTCAAAGCCACAATGATGACTACCTTCCGTATCAGCATAGAACCTTCATACTGCGATGGATGGAGATAGAGACAGAGACCCACATTGGAGAACTGGACAGAGAACCCAGGGTCCAAAGGAGGAGCAGAAGGAGGTGGAACATTAGCAAGGAAGTCAGGACCACGAGGGGTGCGTCCACCCACTGAGAAAATGGGACTGTTCTAATGGGAGCTCACTAAGGGCAGCTGTACCGGGACTGAAGGATGGAACATGTGATCAAACTGGACTCTCTGAATGTGGCTGACAATGAGGGCGGAATGAGAAGCCAAGAACAATGCACTGAATTTTGGTTCTACTGCATAGACTGGCCTTGTGGGAGCCTAGTCTGTTTGGATGCTCACTTTCTTAAACGTGGATGCAGTGGGGAGGTCCGTGGACTTCCCACAGAGCAGAAAACCCAGACTGCTCTTAAGACTGGAGAGGGAGGGGGAGAGGGAGTGGGGGAGTGGGAAGGAAATGGGAGGAGGGGAGTAGGTGATAATTTTTAAGAAAGAAAGAAAGGAAAAAAAGAAAGAAAGAAAGAAAGAAAGAAAGAAAGAAAGAAAGAAAGAGAATCCAAATGATATAGTTTTATTAAATAATTTTATTTTTTATTTATTTTACAATTTATTTAAATATTAAAAATTTCCACTTCCTCCCATTATCCTCCCCCTCCCCTATTACGCTTCCCCCTCCCTCTCCAGTTTAAAGATTAGTCAGGGTTCACTGCCTTGCGGGAAGTCCAAGGGCCCCCCACCACCATCCAGGTCTACGAAGGTGAGCATCCAAACAGACTAGGTTCCCACATAGCCAGTAATGCAGTTGAATCAAAACCCACTTGCAAAGTCCTTGGCTTCTCAGTCAGCTCTCTTTGTCAGCCACTTTAAGAGAGTCCGGTTTGAACACATGCTTCATCAGTCCCAGTCCAGCCTGCCTTGGTGAGTTCCCATTAGATCAGGCCCATCATCTCAGTGGGTGGGCACACCCCTCACAGTCCTGACTTCCTTACTCATGATCTCCCTCCTTCTGCTCCTCATTTGGACCTTGTGAGCTCAGTCCAGT
>LOEQ01009504.1:3048-16789 GCA_001685075.1 Bramus lutescens
CAAAATCCAAACAAAATTCTTCACAGACCTTGAGAGAACAATAATCAACTTTATATGGAAAAACAAAAAATCCAGGATAGCAAAAACAACCATATACAATAAAAGTACTTCGGGAGGCATTGCCATCTCTGACTTCAAACTCTATTACAGAGCTACAGTAATGAAAACAGCATGGTATTGGCATAAAAACAGAGATGTTGACCAATGGAATCAAATAGAAGACCCAGATATTAACCTACAAACCTATGAAAATCTGATTTTTGACCAAGGAGCTAAAATATACAATGGAAGAAAGAAAGCATCTTTAACAAATGGTGCTGGCCAAACTAGATGTCAACAGGTAAAAGATTGAAAATAGATCCATATCTATCACCATGCACAAAACTCAAGTACAAATGGTTTAAAGACCTCAATATAAATCTGACCATGCTGATCCTGATAGAAGAGAAAATGGGAAGTAGTCTACAACACATGGGCACAGGAGACCATATATCCCCAGTAGCACAGACAAAAAAAAGAGCAACATTGAATACATGGGGCCTCCTGAAACTGAGAAGCTTCTGTAATGCAAAGGACACTGTCATTAAGACACAAAGGCAACCTACTGAATGGGAGAAGGTCTTCACCAACCCTGCATCAGACAAAGATATGATCTCCAAAATATATAATGAACTCAAGAAACTGAACATTACAACTCTAGTTAACCCAATTAAAATGGGGCACTGAACTGAACAGATAATTCTCAACAGAAGAATTTCAAATGTCCAAAAGACAGTTAAGGTCATACTCAACCTCCTTAGCGATCATGAAAATGCAAATCAAAACAACTTTGAGATACCATCTTACACCTGTCAGAATGGCTAAAATCAAAAACACCAATGATATTCTATGCTGGTGAGGATGTGGAGTAAGGGGAAGACTCATCTATTGTTGGTGGGAGAGAAAACTTGTAGAACCACTTTGGAAATCAGTGTGGCGGTGTCTCAGGAAACTGAGAGTCAACCTACCTCAGCATCCAGCAGTTCCACTCTTGGGAATATACTCAAGAGATGCTCTATCATACTACAAAGGCATTTGTTCAACTATGCTCATAGCAGCACTATTTGTAATAGCCGGAACCTGGAAACAACCTAGGTGCCCCTCAATAGAAGAATGGATAAAGAAGGGGTGGCACATATATACTTTAGAGTTCTACTCAGCGGTAAAAAACAAGACATCTTGAACTTTGCATCCAATTGGATGGAAATAGAACACACTATACTGAGTGAGATAACCCAGACCCAAAATGAGGAATATGGTATGTACTTACTCATAAATGGATTCTAGCCATAAATAAAGGAAATTGGGCCTATAGTTCATCATCCTAGAGAAGCTAAATAAGAAGGTGAACCCAAAGACAAACATATATTTATCCTCCTAGATATTAGAAGTAGACAGGATTGCTGAGCAAAAGATTGGAGCAGGGGGTGGGGTGGATTGGGGGAAGGGGAGATGGGGGGAGAGAAGGGAGAAGGGGAGAATTGGGGAGAGCTTGGGGGAAAGGGATAATTGAGATGGAAGAAGTGTGGATATGGGTGCATGGAAGAAGTTATCCTAACCAAGGGAGCCATTTTAGGGTTGGGCAAGAATCTTGGCTCTAGATGGGTTCCCAGGTGTCCAAGGGGATTTCCCCAACTAGTTCTGTGTGCAGCAGAGGAGAAGGTGCCTGAACTGGCCTTATCCCATAGCCACACTTATGAATATCTTGCATATCACCATAAAACCTTCATTTGGTGATGGATGGAGATAGAGGCAGAGAACCACATAGGAGCACTGGACTGAGCTCCCAAGGTCCAAATGAAGAGCAGAAGAAGGGAGAACATGAGCAAGGAAATCAGGAGCACGAGGGGTTGTTCACCCACTGAGATGGTGGGACTGATTTAATGGGAGCTCACCAAGGCCAGCTGGACTGGGAAGGATGGAGCATGTGATCAAATTGGACTCTGAATGTGGCTGACAATGAGGGCTGACTGAGAANCTGAGATGGTGGGACTGATTTAATGGGAGCTCACCAAGGCCAGCTGGACTGGGAAGGATGGAGCATGTGATCAAATTGGACTCTGAATGTGGCTGACAATGAGGGCTGACTGAGAAGCCAAGCACAATGGTACTGGGTTTTAATTCTACTGCATGGACTGTCTATGTGGGAGCCTAGTTTGTTTGGATGCCCACCTCCCTAGCCCTGGATGGAGGGGGAGGACCTTGGGCTTCCCACAGGGCAGGAAATCCTGACTGCTTTTAGGACTGGAGAGGGAGGGGGAGAGCGAGTGGGGGGAGGGTGAAGGAAATGGACAGAGGGGAGTAGGTGGAAATTTTAAATAAATAAATAAATAAATAAATAAATAANATAAATACATAAATAAATAAGAAATTCAAAATGATAAGAGAAGTTTCAGCGAGGAGATTACATTATAAGAAGAACAAAAAAACAGAAATTTGGGAAATGAAATAATCAGTCATATACAAACACAAAATTCGTAAACATACATATATGTATATTTAGAGGGACGGACAGAAACTATAATTAGATAATTTCTCCCTTTCCTTTTCTTCCTCCAAAACTTTCCATATATTCTATATACAATTATTAACTGAGTGGTGGTTGCGTATGCCTTTAATCCCAGCACTTTGGATGCAGAGACAGGCAGATCTCTCTGGGTTTGTAGTCAGCCTCGTCTATAAGAGCTAGTTTCAGGACAGGCTCCAAAGTTACAAAGAAGCCGTGTCTCAAAGGAAAAAAAAAAACAAATATAATTAGTATTTCAAATATTTTTAATCAAATGTGCTTGTATGACAAAATAAATATACAGTGCATGTTTGATAGTAACAATACTCAGTAAATTTGGCAGTTTAGCAAATTCTATATGTTAAAGAATGTTTATGTTGGAGAGCATTTTTCTTCATTTACTATTGTGTGTGTATGTGTGTGTGCATTTCTGGGGTCCATCTGTGTTCATGAGTGCAGGTGCATATTTACAACAATTCATGTGGTGACCAGAGATCAAAGACAGGGGTCTCATCGAGCCTGAATCTCAACAGTTAGGCATGTGCCACTATGTCATTCATTTTGATTTGAGGATTGAGGATTGAACTCAGACCCTCGTGCTTGTGTGACAAGTACTTTACTGACTGGGACACATCCCACATACAGGAAAATATTATCATAAGAAGTTCTAATCAGACAATTTAAGAAACTTAAGTTCGAGGCCAGCCTGGTCTACAATAGCTCATTACAGAACAGCTCCCCAGCTCCACAGAGAAACCCAATTTCTCACCCAGAGGGACCCTGACTTTCATGTTAATCAATTACTCTGTAGTCTCCTCAAAAGTTTTAATAATTTTTACTTTTATGTTCAGTGGATATCCCAATGAATGGTGTGTGCTGTGCTAAAGCATCATGGCAATCAGGCCCTATAAGAATACACTTTTTGGGTAAATTCATTTCTCTCTCATCCTCACTCTTATGTAGCAAGTAATGTAAACAGAAAATGGTGGTCCAGATGCTAGAGTTGTTGGTGGGAATTTGTTATATTTGGGATCAAGGGTTGAATTATGGGTAGATATGTGGGTCACACAAGTACTAGTTTCAAAACTTTGGAAGTCAAGCTCTTGCAATATGTTGTGCTATGTGGAAATTATGTTTAATAAAATGTAAAGTAATATCAACATCTCAGTGAAAAATAATTTGCAGGGTATGAACCTATGTGTGAAGAAAATAAGGGGTGGTATGCTTTCTCCTTAAAACGACATGTATAAATATTCTGGAAGATTATGCAAGATGGAAATAGCATTGTTAACCTCTTCAAGAGAAAAATCAGAAAGTGATTTGACAAATTATTTTTCTAAAGACATTTTCATAATTTTAGTAGTATTAGCTTTTATCTAATAAGCAGATAAATATATCTCAAATTAGTTTATGTGTTTGGTGTTGATTTTAAAGTCCCTGCAATTCAGTGTTAATATAACAATAAATAGTTAACAAAAGAAGAATTATAAATGGTCAGTAAATAGTTTTTAAATTGTTCAGTATCCTTAGGTATCAGGTAAATTGAATTTGAAATTACTTTGAGATTCACTTCCTTTCCATCACAATAGCTATAATCAAGAAAACAAATGATAAAATAAATGCTGGTAAAATTTTGAGAAAAGGGGAACCTTTACCTACTGCATGTGATAGTATAAACTTGTACAGCCACTAAGGAAGTCATTGAGGAATTTTACAAAATAAATAAAAATATAGTTACTATATAGCCTAACTATATTTCTAATTAGCATAAATTCTACTCTATTCACCACAGCTAGAACACTGTGAGCCTATATGTCCATCAACTGATGAATGGATAATGAAAATGCTATACATATACACAAGTATTTTTATTTAGCAGAAAAGAAAATTATGAAATTTGTAGTAAAATAGATGGAACTGGAAAATGTCATATCAAGTGTGGTAATGCAAGTTTGGAAAGAGAAGTGTTACATGTTCTTTTACATTTGCATATTCTAGATTATAATTATATATATATATATATGTATTTATAAGTCAATAAATGTAGCTGGAGGTTGTAAATCTAGAAAGGAAACAGTAAAAAGTTTAAAGGGGTTTAAGAAGAGAGTTGATAGAACTTAAGTAATATGACAGAGGAACAGTCCTGAAAGGCACAGCAAAGGTAGGAGCCAGGGAGAAAATGGAGGAAACAACCGATACAGGAAAATTGAATCAAAGCTTCGAATGAAAAGGCTATGAGGAATTCTGTTACTTTTTATGCTGATTAAAATTAAGTAAGAAGATAAAATATTTTCAGATATTTTCTATAGCAAAATAGAATGTTTGCCCTGGGACAGCACTAGGTGCCAGCAAACTATTCTTTGATGATCTGAATCCTTGACACTCCGAAACTCTGCTCGTGGCAATAGCTTGGGGCAACGCTACCTTTCCTTTCCCCTTCATTTTTCCCAAAGCAGGAAAAGCGCTTCATCCAAACGCACCAAGGCAGGGAACCAGATGGTGTCTTAAAGGTGGACAAAAACATGCAAAAGCCTCAAGACTGGGCGACAAAATGCCATCTTCTGGGCAGGACACGTCCATCGCATCCTTGCACTCACAGCAGTTCTCTGCATCAGGCCTGACCTAGTCTGACCCTGTCAATAATCTTGAGCTGGGGAAGGGCTTGTGTGGCCTGCGCTTCCCGGCTGAACTACTGAAAAGTTCAAGCAGAAGTGAAAGTATTGCCCCTTGCATACCCCACACCAAGTTCAAAATGATAGTTCTAAGCACATTATCACACAGTTGCTCTTGACTAAACACGATGGGCCACAAAATGAAACAAAACCATATGCTTGCAGGAAACGGATATGAGGAGGAATAGAGAAGGTGAAAGAGGTGGAGAGTGAAGAAATTAGAATGTGGTTTATGTGTGTATGAAATGTCAAAGACAACACTCAATTTATGGATTAATATTATTACTTCGTAGGTTTTTAATTAATTATTGTCTGACATTAGGAGAGGATTGATTTCTTTGTAATTCCATGATTTGAAGGAATTCTAATTAAATTTTAAATAAATTCAGCACACAATTATAAAGTTTCTATGGATATCAGTGATAAAAACGTGTTTTGTTTTGTTTTGTTTTTGTGTGTGTGGTGGAGGATATTGTTTGAAACTTTTCGCTTTAACAGAATGAATTTTTTTGTAAGTAGTTTCACACCATAGAGGAACACTAGGTTCACCTAACTTAGTGATGACCAAGGGTAGGATAAAGAAGGCAGAAAAATAGCAAAGGAAATGAAACATCTTGTAATTGACTAAATTATTTCTCTGATTTTTGTCCACTTAGATAAGGAAAAAAAAAAACTAACATTCTGATTTTCTTCGTAGCCCACTGTGCCCCAGATCACAGTGACCCTCATTAAGCTCCCAGGCACATCCTTAACGATGAATGTGGCTGATGGGCTGCTCTGCTGGCTTTTCTGGATGCAGGTACTGTGGGGATACAATGTCAATGTCACCCATGTGTTTCCAGCTTCTATTGCTCATCGTGTTTCGGAGAGGGCAGAGACATGACGCTGAAAGGAAGAACTCAGAGCGGCAAGACTTCCGAGCGGTGAATGCACAAGACTGCTCTCCATCTGGCTCACCCAGGGTCTGTAATCACTCCTGCGGGCACACAGAAGCACAGTATTTCCACAGAGCTTCACAGTGCTTCAACTCTGTGGCTAAAGACAAGATTTGCTTTTAACCTTCAAAATGCATTAGCCTTACTGTAGGAGAGAGCAAGTAATCCTAGTTATGAATATTCCTGTTTATGTGTGTCTTTTTAAAATTAGGGTTAAAGAGCAATAAAAAGTTAGAAGTTAAATAACCATGAAAAGAGACCAGGGATATTGGATTCTTTTATAATTAGAACTAAAAGGGACTTTCTATCATTTAACTAGTGATCTCTTTTTCAGTCAAAACACACAAAGACACACACACACACACTCACTCACTCACAGAAATATTGAATCTAATGAAGTCATCTAGTCCCAAGAAATGAAAATAATTTGTTTTAGACATTCTGTACTTCATGGTGCTGGAGTTAGAATCCAGACCTTTTAACTCCTACTCATTTCCATGCCTACCCTATTAATGGACAGGTCATTCTGAAGGGAAAATAGAAATTTTAAAGGAATAGATGACAATAAAATTGTGAAAGCTGAGATTAACGCATATATTCCCACATTAAGTCATATGTGCATGATATTCACCAGTGCATATGAAATAGTTCGATCTAAATTCCCTAATATGCACTTACCAAATTATAATAAGCTTATAATTTTAAAAATGATGTTAAGTAACAGTAAGGTGTTCTAATATTGTTTAGAAAATTTCAAAGTATAAACCACTTTAAAAGAATAAAATATTTGTTCTTTGTCTGGTTGATTTAACTTATATTTATAATTTTATCTGTAAATTATGCCTTTTTGTTTTATAAAAATATATTTTAAGACAAATCTAAATTAGATTCACTTATATTCTTGCTTTTTCTTAAATAAAATAATGATGTATAAATATACCAAAAATACTAGTTAGTATATTAAAAGACACTTACCCTTCTGTATATTATTTTATAAATCTTTTGAAACCTTCTACTTTTTGTAGAAGATAGCATAATCTTGCTTTCCTCTATAATATTTCAAAATGAATATTGATTCAAAACTCCAGTATAGTATCACTGTATTATAAAAGATATGCTCATATAATATTAAGATGGTTTCCCTACTTTACTGGGGTAAATTGAGCAAATAAGTTGTGTGATGTGCTAGCACATACATTATATGGCAATTAATGAGAACACCTATCACCCATACTCTCCTTTTGGAAGTGTCGGTGGTGAGAACGCTTGAGAGCTGCTTTCAGAGCATTTTAAAAACCACAGCGAGTCTTACACCCTGAGCTTCAGAACTCTGGAATTTTCTCATTCTGTGACTGGCTATACCCCTTCATCAACACTTATGTCCCCATTTCCCAACAATCAGTAGCCAGGATGCAGCACTTGCCTTTCTGAATCAGGCCTGCACCACTTGGTATAAGTCCTTTAGATTCATCTGTATTGTCACAAAGACCAGTTTCCCATTAGTGGAGTTGAAATGTGAGTGAATATTACTCCTTAGCATTTGCAAATGTTGGAACATAGAAGATAATGGAATGAATGCATGATGAGAACCAGTCCCCTAAGTTTCCATGTGTTCATAATTAAATTAAGGATGCAATTGGAGGTATGCAGGTCATGCCTTTTGATATTAATTCTGCAAGATTGACTGCCAAAAAAACCTCAAATTCATTCATGGCAATATTTTTCTTATTTTTATAGATGTAAAAACTAAAGAATTAGTCTTCCTTTCACTTGCTACAAGAAATATTCCTTGTTCATCTGGGAGACATAGAACATAACAAAGCATATGTTCTGAATTTCACAGGAGAAAGGAAACTGTAAATGCAGCAATCTGTGTATAAAGGGAAGCTTAAAGAACCATTTTCTGTATTTTACTTTCACTGAGAGACTAGCTATTTGGGGAGCTTTAGTAACTCATTACATTTTATATTTTTTTAAAAAATTAATTTGTTCGAGGTAATTATTTTTCATTTTCACTACCTTACTGAAACAAAGGTACACAGTTTCTATCCCCAATGTACTAGCAATATAAAAAGTTTGAGAATTCCAAATATGAGCACTGGGTTTACATCACCCTCTTTCCAGTCTCTAAGCTCGCCCAAGCTCCCTCAACTCCTGCTCAAGTTTAGGACCTTTTTGTCTAAAATTATAATTTACACACACACACACACACACACACACACACACACACACCACAGAGAGACAGACAGAGAGAGAGAGAGAGATTATATATGTACATATATGTATTAAGGACTGACTACTTCGAACTGGGTCTCCAGTTAGGTCCCCCTACGCCCAAAAAAGAGTCAAACCTTTTCAGGAGCCGTTAACCAATTACTCTTTATCTAGGAGTGGGGCCTATTGAAACTACCACTATCGACATTGGGTGTCAGCTAATGTCATTATACAGGTCTTGTTTAGGCAACCATTTTGTTGAGATTTCATAGGTGCTTTTCCTTGTGATGTTTAGAGGTTACTATTCAGCAACAACTATTTTGGTGCTTTGGTGCTAACAATCATTCCTTCCCCTCTTCCATGATGCTCCCTGAAGTTTAAGTATAGAGTTCGCATTGCAAATGTAACAGCTGGTGTTGGGTTCCCCATGGCAAATCATCTCGGTTCTTTGATCACATATTATTTTCCATAAATCCCTTCATCAAAAAAGAAGAAGCCTCTTTGATGAGGGAAAAGGCAACGCTTCTCTGTGGATATCCAAATGAATAAGCATTTGCAATATAGATAAAAAAAATTCATTGGTTTAAGAAAATTACAGTAGTAGGTTTCTACTAGCATCTCTGTCCTCTCCAGTCATGAGTAGTTGACCTGGTTTACAGTACAAAGTATGTATGAACTTCCTTTTATTTATCAGTCCTCAAGCCCAATTAAATAGCCTTTGGCTATTCACCAGATAAAAGTACCACTAGTGACTACTATGGACAAAGCTGGCTGATTATCAATCTGTTTCTCTTTCTTCCCTGTAAACAAAGACTGCTCGTTCATTTCCAGGCCACCAAGATCAGAATAATCCCATATAATCTAGATTGATTACAACACTGTTTGTTCAATAACTTAGGCACATTCCTAACTATCTCTTACATCTTAAATGAACCCATTTCTATTAATCTGTTTATCATCAATGAGTCTGTAGCCTACTAGGAAGGTTCCAGCATCTGTCTCCTATGACAGCTACATGGCATATGTCTGATTCTGCTTCTTTCTCCCAGCATTCAGTTTAGTTTTCCATGCCTAGTTCTATTCTGCCCTGCCATAAGAAGAAGCAGTTTCTTTATTAACCAATGGTAATAAAACATATTCACAGTATAGAGAGCGGAATCCCACATCACTTTTCACCTGAGTAATACTACTGTCGGATTTTCTCTCTTGGCATCTTGCATAATACCTTCCAGTACTGTGAGAGCTAGTCCTCAGGGATGAGCTGCCAGGTCAGTTCAAAGTGTCTGAAATCTTCAGCAATAAGAACTTGTTGAAGTTCTAGATGGCAATCATTGCAACGGCAGTAATTTAGAGTTACAAGGCTTCTCTTGGAATCCTCTGATCAGCATTTAAAGGGAGTTCTCTCAAGCCTGACACCAGCAGTTTGATAGATAATTTATGGCTCTTTGGGGAGCAACATTGCATAGCAAATAGTTGTCTTCGACCAAATTATCATCCCTAAAGTATAAATACAAGAAACATTATTCAGACTGAACCCAAGGTATTTATGGTATGGTTTGTGGGGAAGAAAGTAGTAAAAGAAATGATTTGACAATATGTTATAATTATAATTAAAAATATAGATACAAATTACCTAAATATAATATGATATAATATGATCCCAGAAAAGAAAATTATTTTAAAATATGGACTAATCTCCTCCAATGAAGTTTTCTACTCCTAAGAAACATATTATTTTATAATGTTACTTAAAATTCATAATATATATTTTTGGTGTTTCTATATTTTTAAAATATTCCAATGTTATTTAAATTTCTTTATTTTTCCTCCCTTTGAATTTATCTTTCTTCTTTTTCCTTCTGTATTATTCTTCCTATTTCCTTTCTAGTTTGTCTGCCTTTCTGCACGTCTCTCTTTTGCCATTTACTATACCTATGTCAAATTATTCTATTTCTCTCTACATAATATCTATATGAATATATTGTACATATGTGCATAAACACATATATATTATGCATGTACATGATAATATGTAGGGAATCAAAAATGTGCTGCAGAAGACACTGAAGGATTTTCTGCCATACTAGACTGTATCTTGTTCTATATTCTATCTCTAAGAAACAATGAGTATCTCAGCAGAACAAACATGGCAGAAATAAATGGAAGAGAAAAATCAGAAGATTTTTTAGATAAAAAATGAATAAGCATTATTTATTGATTCATTCATCTTGAGGGTAAGGTGGTAGGACATTAAATTTGGAATAATCCCATACATATGCATTTAAACTTACAGAAATGAATATTGATCAGCCCAAGTCAAGATGGAAGGCCAAGCTCTGATGGTGTGTCCTAATCATAGGAAGAGTGGCATACTATAAACTAGAACAGTCTATTAGGACCAGAAAATTCTCTGTCTGTCAGGGCATGGCCATTCTAAAGTTGTCATTTGAGTACATCTTGACCAGTGGGATGTTGTTTTACTTCTCTGAGATTAGTTTTCCTAAGTTGACACACTCCTTGTTAAACTGAGGCACTAGATATCTTGCTGGTTAAGTCCATGAACAATATGTTCCAGGATGCTCAAGTCTCTTAAATAAAATCAGATGGCATTTGTGCACAACATACAAACACTCACTGTAAACCTATTATAACTAGTAAGAATTAAGTGCTGTGGAATAGCCTTCTAAATTTTGCAAGAAATAAGGACAAGGATATGCACAGTGCCATTAGGGGCTTTTTTTCAAAACAAGGTTTCAAATTATAGTTCAGAAATCATAGCAAGAAAGGATTTAACATTTGTTTCTTTTGCGTGGGATAGTGATTGTTCCTAAAATATCCTGATGTTGCAAGAAAGCATCTGGATGCAGCTTTATTTTCCTATTGAAATTATATTAGGAAATCACTGGGCAGGATTGAGATTCTGAAAGGTTACTTTTTAGCCAGTGAGTTCTAACTATCAGAATGAAATGAGCAATTGTCAAAATCCCTGAATTTCTTTCTCTGAGGAAGTTTACTGTATCAACTCAGAACGTGACTGTGGACACTGTACTGTGGACACTTCCTTATTGTGATTCTCATGCACAAATGCACAATAAACATGGGCCAAAGAGACAGATGAGCATTCCGAGTCTTCTTACCACAGAATAAAATAAGATTCCTGTAATCATCCAGTGCAAACACTGAAAGCTTAATTTATATAACAGTAACACACAGAAAATATCTCCATTTTTATGCAGCTTAAAATACTGTCTTATTTTCCCTTATCTGAAATTTCCTCTTCAAAAAATGGTGTTCAGTGTCTCATTAGAGTCTAGTACAATGACTTGAAGGTTTGACTCAGGATTGCAAAGCTGTAGGAGGTAAAATAGCTTCTACCTAAGGTCTTTATTCACAGGTTCACAGTGCAAAAACAGAGGTATGATGCAGGCAGCAGACTTGATCTATTCTGAGGCTCTCAATGACAACTTCATTAGAGACTTATACTTGTGAAAACTGAGGTTAGCTATTCACGGCTCTAATTAATCACGTGCAATAATTTAATTATGGATAAAGAAGGAAATAAGGACAACAGCAAAAAAAAGGTGTTGTTTGGAGATTATATCTGATACTGATATGACTATACTCATACCTGATATAAAGAAATTGGAGGAAGAATCATTTTTTATACAGTGCCTACAGAATTCCTTACAGAATCTCCACAGAAGCAGAGGCATTTTCTTTTCCTACAGTGCCAACATTGAGTTCTCAATCACAAATCCTCTTCAATTTATATGAGTCCAAATTCCTAAGTTTTATAAATCTATGTTTAAGCACTTTTAAGTAAAACTTTCTAGATATTCTTTCTAAAATATGTTGATAAGGATTGTATCACATTTATCAGATATTCTGAATATGAGTGTGTTCTTACATGGTTGCTTTTTGACTTTTCTTCTTTCTTCCCATTGTTTTTCCTTAGAGGGGCCAGAATCTCTCTACATATCCCTGACTTTCCTGGAACTCATTATGTAAACTAGGTTGGCCTCAAACTCAAAGCTTTGCCTGCCTCTGCCTCCTAAGTGCTGGGATTAAAGACCTGACCGACCACAACCTGCTTGCTGTTTTCTGACTAAACACACCTACAATGGCATCATCCATTCAGGATATTTTGAGGAGTAAAGAAATCTCTGCCTGTTATGCTCTTGATGACATGAAACTGAGACTTTCATGCCTTGTGCATGTATGTGTCTTTCAACTGTGCCAAGAAGTATGCTACTGATAAAATTACTGACTATCTCGGCACTAAGCCATCATTTTTTTAAATTTCTGGGATTAGATGTGTCTGGGTATGTGAGATATGTGTGTTTCTATGCTGAATTACTGGGGGGGGGCTTCTGCTACATGTGACTATACCTTTGTGATAAGAAATACTGGGAAAGGGCACAAAAATCTTATGGTTAATAATCTATATCTGTAACAAATTACAACTTTGTGGTTGTGGATATATGGAATCCTGCATACTCTATGTCTGAGATGTCATGAGTATCTTCATTCACCTTGTGACCATGATTTATCCATCTTTGTATCCATTCTGTCTTGAATCGTATGAGTTGTGAAAGAAATCTTAGCAGACTTCAATCTTATGCCAATATTAAGGTAAGAAACCAGATAGTACTGAATCTAATGACAAGGGAGAATGACAAAAGGAAGAAATATGATCAATGTGTAGTTACAGGGAGAATGAATGGAGAATTCTAATGACCTCAAGCATGTCTCTGCAATATTGACATGAGCTTTGGATGCAAACAGAAAAGTAGAGTTAAAAAGCAAAAGGTAACCACAGTTAAGCACCAGAATCCAGCAAACATACAATAGGAAGACTTGAACACCCTAATCCAGAAGAAGTAGAAAAAAACTGACATTATGAAAGTGATACAAGCACTTAAAGAGGATATGAAAAACTCCCTTAAAGAAATGGATGAGAAGAATAACAAAAAGTTTGAAGCAATGAGTAAATCCATAAATGATACCCTAGGAAACCAAGGAAAAGCAATCAAACAAATAATGGAAATAGTTCAAGACTTGAAAACGGAAATGGAAGCAAAGAAGAAAACACAAACCGAAGGCTGGATAGATATGGAAATTCTAGGTAAATGAACAGAGACTTCAGAGACAAGAAAAACAAACAGAATACAAGAGATAGAAGAAAGACTCGCAGATGCTGAAGACACCATGCAGAAAATAAAAGCACTGAACAGAGAAAACAGCAAATCCAACAAATTCTCATCACAAAACATCCAGGAAATCTGGGAAACAATAAAAAGACCAAAACTAAGAATAATAGCGGTAGAAGGAGAAGAATTGCAGCTCAATGGCCCAGAAAATATATTCAACAAAAT
>LOEQ01009504.1:21211-45500 GCA_001685075.1 Bramus lutescens
TGGCACTGGGTTTTGATTCTACTGCATGGACTGGCCTTGTGGGAGCCTAGTCTGCTTGTATGCTCACCTTCCTAGACCTGGATAGAGGGGGGAGGACCTTGTGTTTCCCACAGGGCAGGGAACCTTGACTGCTCTTTGGACTGGAGAGGGAGGGGAAGGGGAATTGGGGGGAGTGGGAGAGGGGAGGAGGTGGAAATTTTTAATTTTTTGAATTAATTATATATAATAAAAAATAAGAATTATTGATAAATATATTTTTCCAAATTTTGAAAAAAAAGAAAAGGTATAGAATGAAACTGCTAAGAATAACAAAGATATATAAACAGATTATCAGTAATAAGTATAAAAATGTGTTTTTAGGTAAGATGATGGAGAATGCTTGCTTCATGGAAAAATAAACTTTTGTTTTATGATGAAATGGCTGATTTTTACAAAATGTACAACAAAATGGTAAAGCTAGAACAAGATAAAAGTATGATTTACAATGTTTTGCCCTGGTGGATGGAGAGATGACTAAGGAGTTAAGAGCACTGAATGTTTTTCCTGGGGACCAGTGCCAGCTTCCCAGCATAGCTCACAAACCTCTGTAACTGCAGTTCCCGGGAATCCGATGGCTTCTTCTGGATTACATCGGTGCTAGGCATAGACGGTAAGCAGACATACATGCAGGCAAAACACCCATAATAAAAAAGAAGATGCTCTATAAAGGAAATAGTGGGGCACAGAAGCTATGAAGAGGAACACGGCAAATTGGGGACAAATTGGGAATTAAGTGAAGTTGGGGAAGGGAGAATAGTTCAGATGGAGAGAAAGGAGCAAGGAAGAAATTACATTAAGGATATGTGAAAAAAGTCACAGGGAAAAATTTTTCTAAGTTTACTTTAAAATACATTTTATATAACATAAAAATATGTATATATCAGTGTAAGCATTTCTGGATATAGATATTAATATAGGCAGATAGATAAATGATAGACAGATATAACTATACATGCACACCTACATGCATGCATAGCTATATGTAGACATAATTGCAAAAGAGGAGGTCATGAATTAAAAATCCATTAGAATAGCATAAAATAAGATGTATTTATGTCTTCAAGACACCATTGTAAAAACAGATTAATTTCTTTGAAATTCTCAGCCCAAAGATGTTATTAATTCTTCTTAATATAAGGTCTTTCTTGAAAACATCAGCTATTTCTCAAAACAGTTATTACACAACTTATAAAATGCAACTGCATGAGCCACCTATGTACCGTGAACATTATACACTAAGTCAAGTGGTAAATTAATATTTAAAATTGGTTAAAAATCCTTTCCACAGTAAACCCTGGTTAGGAAGAACTAATTAGACTAGACCCCAAACCAAGTGATGACATCCGTGGGAAAAGGTGTTTTATTCATGGAAGACTTTTCATTTTTGATGGGGGACTATGTCAAGTCTTACTAACTACACCTGTGCTTAAAAACAAACAACAAACAAACAACAAATAAACTTTTAGGACATGAGCTCTTTTGTTTGTATTCATGACCTCAAATTATGCAACTTTTTTCATACAAACACATGTGAACTAAAAAAAAATAATTGGGAGCTATATTCTTTCACCTATACCAATAACTGAGCACACTGCATAACACAACAGAACTCTGAAATTTGTACTAACCTTCATTCTGTCTGACTATATATCTTCAGTCACTTTATGTTTAGATCTTAGTCTGCCTAAGGTTATTGGGGTTTGTCTTGGTAAATTTTTCTAAATTACTAAAATTATTTTAACTTTGATTTTAATTAAACTTCAAATGAGGATGTTGATAGTAGATGTTCTCATCGATCACCGTTTCGTAATGAAGGCTTATTCAAACCTACTCAAGGCAACTTAAGGCATTGCTCAGGAGTCATGGACACTCATATTTATCTCAGAATAAACTATCTCTTATTTATTAAAGGTAAGCATTCTCCTTCACAATGAACTTCTGTACTAACTCTAATATAAAACTCAAATTCAAGTGTATGGGATACTGATCCTTCTCTCCTATTCCTGGCAATGAGATAAATTTTTTAAGGGTGAATAATATCAATAACTAACCTTACTTCCAGTTCTTTGTGTGTGTAGGTCATTTCTAAGTTTCCATTGATCCACACACTGAGGATTGAACATTATTAATCCCTTAAAAAATTAAGACACCAGGTCTCTCCGAGTTGTTAATTGGGCATCTGGGCTTTTGCTCAGTATTGCCCAGTAGGCTTTAATTCCCTCCCCGCAGCATAGGCAGGAATTGTGGAGCACACAGAAGTAAGCAATTTGGATATTCAGTTAATTTTGAAAACAACTAAAAATATTTGAAATTTGGTCCTGAAGAGATTTCCCTAAATCATATCTGGGCATCACAGTGTATTTAATGTATTAACCTTTTACATGTGTGAATTTGTTTCTATTTGTACAAAATGTATTTGGCAGAAGGGCTAGGGTGATGGCTCAGCGGCTAAGAGGACCTTTCTCTGGCACTCACAGCTGTTTGTAATTCCAGCTGTAATGGATTTTGATGACCTCAGGAGACTCACTCATGTACGTGGCTTATATATACACACACATATACACACACATGGACACACCCACTCACACAAACACACAAAAATTCTAAAAACTGAAGAGTAAATATAAGCTCACAAGTCCAAAAGCACGATGGTGAATGTGAGGAAGGTATAGGAAGATGTGCTTGTGTTTCCTGAAAGATGCAAGTTCTGAACAGCGTCCACAGTCTTCATTTCTTCTTTCTGAAATTGGAGAACAGACTTAAATAGAACCTTCAAAGAGAGCAGCTGATTAAAGAAAACAATCATTAATGCGCATTGAAAACTTATAACAATTAGAAAATGTATTCTGTGTCACTCTGTTAAACATTAGTTAAACCTCTCTAAACTCTGGTTTCCTTATTAATAAATTGAAAATAGTGTTTTGCAAAGGAAAAAAATGACAAAGCCTGAATTTACTCTGAGGTACTAGTGTGGGGTATTTATCAGCAAGACACTAGATCTATAGGGATTGTAAGAGAAATCTATATTTTGTACTTTTTTCATGAGCCTTTGGAATTCATGGCACACAGATCCAAGGCTTGGAGATGGTCAGTGGGTAGGTCAGAAGTATCAGAGAACACTTTATGGAGGGGAAACTGTATTCAGAATATATTGTATGGGAAAAAATATTTTCAAAAAAATAAGACAGAAGAGGATCCAAGCGTTGGATGGAATCAAAATTAATTTATTTGGGCACATTTCTTATATTTTATAACAAATGAAGATTAACATACTAGCTCAGAATAACAGCCTCCTCATTCTCATTTTTTTTCCATTTTCACATTTGGTCAGACAAACGAGTCATATTACAAAAAGAAATTGTAATTCAGAATACAGCTAGTGACAGATCATTGTCCTCCACCAGCCTGCAGTGGGACATTTATCATGATGATTAGCAGTTTCAGGTACTTTCAGAAACAATAAGACTTGTCTGAGCCTTCATCCGGAATTTGAGTTCACTTCACCATCTAATATCACTAAATGTCACTGAATAAAAGGGATCATTATGTCCAACTATTGTATAGAAAAGCAAAAAGAAATGATAAATGTTTCCATAGCTACAGGTCTGAAAAAAACAGAGCATGCTGAGATGGAAGTCAGCACTAGGATGGCACAGGTGCTGTGGACATTCTACGTTCTTAAATACACCTAGGTTAAATTGCAGATGGCTGTTAGATATTCAGGACACCAGTGCCTTCACCAGCAGATTCAAGAGCGTGTACAAGCGATAATGAATGACGCAGATCAAACACACGTGGTGCTTGTCTACATTCCTGTCTGTCGGTGGGGACATAGATCAGTCTGTTAACTGCTTGCCATGCATCTGTGAGGTCTTGAGTTTGATCCCCAGACCCCACATACCAAAAACTGGGCATGTAAGTGCCCTTTCACAATTTCAGCACTACGTAGGTATGTGGAGACAGGTAGAATCCATGAATTGCTGGTTAATCAACAAAACTGTGTTTGTTTGTTTGTTTGTTGGAGATTTTATGCCCAATGAGAAAAAATTTCTTAAGAAAAAACAAAACACAAGATAAAAAAACTGAACAGTTAATGAAAAAACATCCAAAAGTGATCTGTTATTTCTACACCCACAGGCATATTGTGTATGCCAGTCTGCATACATATGTATTCACATACACACACACGTGAATAATGAACTTCTTGGAAATGAAATGCTGAAGATAAATTAACTAGGTGAAGACTTCCAAAAGGAAACATCAAAGGTTCTCTCATTTGAATATTATTGCTGATAAAATGAGATCTCCAGGAGTTCAAGGAGATACCACGAGTAGCTTCTTTTGAGAACCAAGTAATGATCAGTCTCTCTACTTGGAGACCTAGGTTCTTCTCTCTAATGAATTTCAGAGGGCACAAAAGTCAGGTGCTGTTCCACTTTGAGCTGGCCTTGTCCAATCCTAGCTTTCAGGTTATATAATGAGAAGTAAAGATGCGAGTGAGCAGCACTATGTGTGCAGATGATTACAGTGGTGGGATCTGAAGGATCGATCTGGGTTTCTGTAGAATTTAACCAGCCTACGACAGAGTAGTTTCCTCTTTGAAATCATTTCTGAGAGGTCTTCCTTTTGGCCAACTGAGGATATGATGGGATCCTGTTCTGAAGATCTGACAGTGAACACACCAGCTTAGTTGCAGCCAGCCTAGTAGGGAGGGCAGACGGTCGGCTTTCTGCATTTGTGCAAGACACACCACACACACTCATGACACACACTCACCACACCACACATACTCACTATACACTCACCTCAACACATGCTCAGCACACACACACACACTACACACTCACCTTAACACAATGCTCAGCACACATACTCACCACACCACACACACTCACCACTCCACACACACTCACCACTCCACACATACTCACCACACCACACACACTAACCACTCCACACACACTACATACTCACCTTAACACAATTCTCAGCACACACACTCACCACTCCACACACACTCACTACACACTCGCCACACTACACACGCTCACCATCTTGTGGTAAGAGACCTGATTACTGAAAGCTGCCCTGTGACTCCACATGCATTCTGTGGCACACATGCGCCCACATATGGATGTACAAAATAAAATAAAAGAGAATTCCAAATCTCTCAAGCAGTCACAGGAGATGGATCGAGGGTAAATGTTTAATGCTTAAAATAAGCATCTAGAACTGCATCAGAGTGAAAGGATATGGCAATGCTCGTAAGTGCTCTGGAAAATGTAGTGCCTGAGGAAAGCTCTGTTCAGATAGATCAGAAGAAAAAGAACTCAAGGAAATTAAATTCTGTTGAAAATAGGAATAGGTAGTTGTCTGTGGATAGAATAAAATTAAAAGAATATATTACAAAGAACACTGAGAAAGCCTGAATTATCCTCTAAGCAACACGATAAATCAATAATTTAACTTCTCAGAGAACAAGGACAGACTGAAGAACTGTGAGGTGGACCTCACAAGGAATGGCAGGAGTCCTCCATTTTGAACAGAATGCTCTTCCCTTGACCATAAGTTCATCCAGATTTTGGGTCAGTAGACTTTAAAGAGCAGGCAGTAGTGATTTAGGAAGGAAAAACAGCTGAATTACTTAGATCCTAGATAAAGTACATAAAAACACAAACACAAAATTTGTGAAGACAAGTATTAGAAATAATCAAACAGGACAAAACTGATATTAATTCACCATAAAAATAAAGAAAAACTGATCACCAAAGTAACAACAAACATAAAATTAAATAAAATACCAGCAAGGACATTTTGAAATGGTTCAAAACTCACTTTTAATTAAAAGTATCAAAAATAACCTTGGGTTATAAATTCGATTTCAGATCATGATAGAATTTGGGCACTAAAGAAATATGGCAGTTCATTCTAAAGGTCATATTTAAAATATATTCTGTTGAAACTGAGAAACAGCACAGCATACATTTTATTACTGTTGTTTTACAGATAGCTATTGAATTAGAAGATAAAATTGATTAACTACCTCAATGATGAAACAATGAGGTTAATATCTAGACATTTTAACATGATATGTTTTAAAAAGAAATACTAAAATTACTTGAAGATTTTAAGTATAATATTAGAGATTATATAGTGATTTCTGACAATTTAATTAGATTTACAAAAAGCGAGTAGAATATGTACTTTTAAACATACTATATATCCTACTTTTATAAAGTACAGCAATAAGAAAAATTAATCTATATTTCTGAGAGTAAAAAAGTTAATCCTACTGTGGGGAAACTTTTATAAGGAAGGGGTATGTGAACACCTTTGGTTCCTGGTAAAACTGACTTCCCATGTGTGTTTGTCTGATGAGGGTTCCTGTTCTAGGCACACTGCACTGTCTCCCATGGACATCAAAATTAAAGATAAAATTAAGGAGACTAAATTGTGGTCAAATAACTCAATAGATCCATTTTAATAAACAAGACTTTCAGATGACTTGCAATTAATTCCACTACATAAAATCACTACAATATTTTTATATTTTGTCATGGGACATGGGTTGGATATAAAGCTTTGTAAGAAGAAAAGAAGCTATCTGTTACTGTTAGAATCTCAAAAGGCTGATGCTGGCAGAATTCTATATAATTAGCAAGTGAGTTTTAAACCAGGTTTTATTAAATAGTGGTACCCTAGTTTAAAATAAAATGATACAAGTAATCACAGGGAGGTGGTGGTATGTGCCTATAATTTCAGCTTTCAGGGGACAGAGGCAGGTGGATCCCTGAGTTTGAAGCCAGCCTGGTCTACAGAGTAAGTTCCACAATGTCCAGGGTTGTTAAATGGAAAAACACTGTCTTGAAAAAACAAAATAGGCAAAGAAAAGAAATCAACTAATAAATGAGGTGGGAACTAAGGTCGTGAAAATATGTGCTGCTCTTCAAGGGTTTAGGGTGAAATGAAGACATTTTGGGATATGTGAACTCAATAAAATTTCCACTCATGGACAGTCTTCAAGACAGTATAAAATAATCTGAACAAAATGATGGGAAGATGAGCTATGAAAACATGTTTACATGTTAAAATTATAAGCTGATATTAGGATATACGTGTATAATTAAAAGGTGGAGTTTTGCTATACAACCAAGCTCGGCTCTGAACTCATTATTCTCCTACCTCAAACCTAGCAACACATCAGACTATAGGAATTTGTCAAAATAAACCCTAATAGTCTGGTGATTGGCATGATTCAATGAAGCATTATTTATTGATTATTCTACTGGGGACTTTCCATGGTAACAACAATAATGACCCATAATGACCTAATGAGAGAAAATACTAGGCATGAGAAGAGATGCAAGGCCTGGAGCTCTGTGGGTTTGCACTTACTAGCAGAATTTAGTGTTTAGATAGATTATACATTCATTTATTACACACTTACTTGAGCTTATCTGGAAAAAGCGAGTGTTACTTTGTCCATTTCAGAAAATATGATATTAAGAGAAGTTAATGACAATACAAAGGTGGATAGAGGGTGAGGTCCAGGGAAATGTTCAAACCCATCAATTCTTATTATGAGACAAATGTATTAAGAGAAATCAACTCTGAAGTAAAATGTAGTAGTGATTGTTTTGAAAACTAAACAGCATTTGACAATAAACCTAGCAGCAAAAAGGGAAAAAGTACACTGATGCATGTTTACTTCTTTATTTATGTGTGTATTTTCTTATATGTATGTGTGGGCATGTGTGCTATAATTGATTATGCACATATGTGTGGATACAGGTGCACATGTTTATGTATGTGTGTGGAAAACTAAAGCTGATGCTGCATGTCTTCCTCAGATAATCTCTGTTCTATTGATTTAGACAGCACCTCTCTCTGAACCCAGAACTCCTTGATTCAGGTTTTCCTTGGTGAAAATGCCTCTGCCTCTGAGGTGCTGTGATCACACATAGCCACCACTCCTGCCTAGCTGCTATGTGGGTACTGACTATTGAAACTCTAAGCCTCATGTTTGTGTGGCAGACAGTTTATCCAATGATATCTCCCCATCCCCATGGAAGACACATATTTATTTTTAAATTTATATTCTATCTTTTGCAACAAAGAGAATAGTGGACATCAAAATCTATCCTCAAAGTGTCATATTATTTTTGTAATGAAATTTTATAGATAACATAGTTGATTAGGACTCAGTCACCTCAATCTTTGTGTGCCTATTGTGATTATTAGAAATTTACATAGACACAAATTTCAAAATACCTGCCACAACTAAACCAAAAATTGCTATAAACAATACTTTCCTTATTCAGACAGCTAATCTGCCTTCATTGAACGAGCTGTAATTTGTTCAGTGAAAAGCAGAACAACTTCACTAAGATATTGTTTCGCAGACAAGCCAGTCACTGTGCCAAACCCTTCAAGTGGGACCTTCTGGTGCTTTCACAGTAGGCAATGCTCCTTTTGTAATGTACAAAAACAAAATTCCAGTAGGTTGAAAACTTTTTTTTTCTTCCAACAGCTATCCTCTTCAACCAAACTAAAAACACTGTGAATGCTTTGTATTTTCTTCAGATCAGTATATCATCTTATTTCCACAAGAATACTACTTTAACCCTTTGCTTCCATCCCTTGTCTTTATTTTTAAAATGTCCTCAAAATGACTTAGAAACTTATCAATGGATTATTTGTGGAATAAATTCTTAGTACTTACATAAGTGTGATAAAATTATTGCAGCATTGTCTGTTACTATTCAAACCCCCTGTCTGTGGGCCTCTGATCTACCATGACAAGAGCCACTGTGCTTCTTCCAGGTCTATGTCTTCATTTCTTGTGTGCGACCTAAATGTCTCGAAATGGAATGGTTGTCACTGAAGGGATGTTGGCATTTTGTTTTAATAATCGTGTCACCTGGGTCATCAAAATGCTGTCTTCATTTACCTTCTTACCAGAGTCTGAACCTTCCCTTTTCCTGCTTCTTTTCTCTCAAAACTAGTCTGTGATGAAACATTTACATAATCACCAATCTGACAGGAAATGAATATACACATTAATAGTTACATTCAACTTACGATGTCTCTCACTAGCAGTTGCTCCTATTTCATTTCATTTTCTGCGGATGTGTCATCCATGTTTTATTTGTTTATGACATTTCTGTTTAATGATTTCTAAAACTCCTTGCATATGGTGAGAACTTCTTGATTTTCTACCAATATTAGTTATAAAAGATATTGAAAATTTCCTTCTTTATAATTTAAAACTTGATACAAGCAACATTTAATAACTTATTAAAAATATTTTGTTTCATCTCTCTTACTCTCTCTCTCTATCTCTCTCATACACACACATTTTTACTCTGAGTCCCTTTAAAATATGCATTGTTTTTATTGACATAATATATTAATCATAGTAGTTTTGTGAGTTTTTCTTCTGTTGAGAAATGAAGTACACCGAGGAAGTTGTTTAGAATTGGCCATTTTTATATTTACATTTGTTTACATTCAGAAACTTGAATCTATTTCCTTACCTCTGTGGACTCTGTGTGAATACATATTGCATTAGTTCAGGAAAACGTGAGAAACTCGCTCTTGGTTTCCAGGGTCCAATCTGATGCGGTCTTTTGCTTTCACCTAGATGCTCCTCTTTGTTCGCGGCCATCAACTATTTTGATAGTTTGTACTCAGAGTGGGGTGAGTTGAGAGGTAGACCCGACATGAACCTCTGCACCTATGAGGGACTTTTGCTGTTTACAACCACAGAGCTTTGTAACTAGTTGATTGCACTTGACGTTATGGCAATTTAAATTGCTCATAGTCTAGTAGCGCAGTGACGCTTGAGTTACAGACAACACTGAGATGCCATACATCATTGCTAGGAACTGAGTTTAGGTCCTGGAAGAAGAGCAAGTACTCTCCATTCGCTAAGCCAACTTTCCTTCTGCTGCCTTCCCCATTCATTTTTATATCAAATTTTGCTTTGTCTTATTTGTTTTTACATAGAATATTTTATTTTATATACAGAATGTGTAGTTTTATGTTCTTTCAAAATTTTTTATATTTTGGGGATTATCATTTATTTACATTTTCCCTTCACTGTCTTCTTTCCAACCCTCTGATACAGTCCTCCCTACTCTCCTTTAAATTCATGGCCTCTTTTTTCACTACTGGTTATTGTATGCACATATGTGTATATACATAAATATTCCTCAATATAACCTCTTCAGCCTGTATATTGTGATCTGTATCCATGCTGACCACTTGGCATTGGGCAGCCAGTTCTTAGCTATTCCCTAGTTATGGCCATCTTCCCTGTTTACAGATTTACTCAGTTGTCTACATTCTTTGTTTAGGATTGGTGTGTCATGGGCTTCTGCCATCCAATTTGGCAACTTCTTTAGCATAGCTCTTTTTATCTCATGTTTGGGCTGTGATGTTGATGAAACTTTTAGTTTCTGATAATACTAGAAGACAAAATCTCACAGCAAACTCCTTGATCCTTTGCTGTGTCGTCCATGCTACCTGAGTCTTTGGTGTGGGAACTTTTGAAGTTCTATCCACTGGGATTGCTCTCCAGCATTGTTCATTTTGACTGTTGTAGTTTTCTGTAGTGGTCTCTGTCTGTTTCAAAGAGAAGTTTCCTTGATGAGGGGTGAAAGCTATATTCTCTCTGAGTATAAGTTATCGCTATGGTGTAGGCTGACTCTTCTAATTATTAAAAGATTTGTGTGTATTTATGGTGTTCAAAACAAATTATATAAAGAGAATATATGCTTCTCTATTGGCTAATATGATTTGACTTTTTATTGCTTATTGGAAAATACATCATTTTTCTGAAAGTTACTCACAGAATTCTCATTGTATAGGAAGGCAATTCTCAGTAGAATTTCATGAAGAGGCAGTCACTTATCTTCAGCCAAATTTCCAAAACCTATTTGCTTCATATTTTCATTCTCTTTTAAAGGGAACACTATAAAGGTAGACTACAATGATACTTTTTTCATTCTACTCTGTGAGGCATTCAATAAGACAGAATTGCTTCATCTGTAAAATATGGATAATGATTAATTCTATATCAAAATAATAAATTTTTAAATATATTTTAATTATTTTATAACTTATAAAAGTATATTTAGATCACATTTACCTCCAACTTTTTGATTTAACCCCTGTCAGATTCAACTTGAAATACCTAACCACCTATTTTTAATTTAAAAACTTATCAGCTTCAATTTGTGCTCTGAATATTTCTGGCATGTGGGGATATCCACCAAAGTGTGACTGATCTACCATGGGACACACCCTTAAGGAAATTTCACTCTGTTTCACAAGTCCTGTCCATAGATCTTCAATTAGACACCAGGGCACTTGAATCCCTTCCACCTCTATGCTAGAATGTTGCCTAGTTTGACACTACTCAGGCAACCAGAACTTCTATGAGTTAATGAATGCTGCAGACTGAAGATATGGATTTGTTCCACTTCATTCTTACCTCTGGGCTCTGAGACATCCGGGGTGATAAAGATTTGCAGATGAATATTCTGTGGTCACTCATTCTCAGCATTTTGGGCAGTTTTGAGTTTCTTCCTTAACTGCCACCCATTACACAAAACAAACAAACAAACAAACAAAAATTTGGAGGGTGGTTTGATATCATTGTTAATTTAGCAAAATAATTATAGTAGTTGCAGCCCTAGCGCCTATTGTGTAAAAAAAATTAAAAAGCCAAGACCATTCATAACAACACGTAGTCACAAAAATTTAGATTTAGGGAAAATAAGCCAAAAGTCTTTCAGATTTCAGAGAATGAAAATAATGATAAACACACACACACACACACACACATTATCAGGCATCAGAATAGCATTGGGATTTTTCATGAACATGAACAAAACTGGAGGCTAGGTTCAAATGGAATGTCTTATAAATACTGAGGGAACACAGCCCCTAGTATCAAAATCTAGAAAGCAGCCACCACCTCTCCTGTGTCTTATCTTTTTGCGTTTTATCTTCTTCTTTTTTTCTTAATCAACTCTGCTGTTGTTGCTGCTGCTTAGCAAAACTGGTAAGAAGCAAAACTGTAATCATTGAACACTCTGGCAATCAAGACTTTTAAAACATTCAATCTTCTGGGGTGAAGAAAACACTGTGCAACATTTAGAACTCTGATTAACAAACAAGGTGGTCACAAATTTTCCTGGCTTAAAGACTTCCACAACCTTCCTGATCAGGTCATCATAGGAGGTCTGACTTAAGTTTGTTTCAAAGCTAACATAAGAGAATTCTGTTTCTGGAGTGATGTGAATAGTCCAATATGTTCCATCTGATTTCATTCCATTCAATGAGTAGCCACAAGGATTGAACAGTGTGGCATCAATAACAGAACCTGGTATCAGGACACAAATTCCACTCTCAGGAGTGACATCCTGTACAGTAACACTACCTTTCATGTAGAACTGGTCCATAACTGCTGGGTCATGACCACCACCTTATAGTTGCAGAAAGCCCTAGATGTAATGATAGTGTAATCATTTTGAAGTGTATGCATTATTCTATCAAGGAGTTAGATATCTTGCATGAATGTTCTCTTCTGTGCTTAGGTGTTCTATACCACTCTTGCTGTGGAACTGAAGTGCATGTAGAAAAGAACTTTGACTGTATGAATCTTTACAACACTTGTGAAAATTATTAAATTTGGTTTATACACAGTGTAATATTTCTGCAGGCATCATCCAAAATCCCCCACAGATAAGGCTTTCGTCCTCATTAGATGCTGGCCTCAACTGAACATCTGTGACTGTTCTATTGCTGCCAGAGTTTTTAACATCCAGTTACCTCCACTTTCTAAAGCATATTCTCTACTAATGTTATTCAAAAGCAATTTTTACTTCATACAGGTGTTTTATGCAATGGCAATTAAAATTTTTCTTCTACAAAACCAAATAAATAAATAAATAAATAAACAAACAAACAAATAAATAAATAAATAAATACTGAGGGAAAATGGTTTCCTAGTTGGAATTAAAACTAACACAAATCAATAATCCCATGTAACAGATAATAAAAACCCTTTCAAATGTGCAAACTCTTCGCCAATTTCATAACCACTGGTCTTTTCTTAGGAGAATGTATCCATTCTGCTTCATTAAATTAAGATCAAAGTAAAAGTAAGGAGCAATGCTTAGTCAACATTGGACTTGTCTTATAATAATATCATTGGAAAGAAATGAAAAGAAGAAAGGATTCAGATTAATGCAGAATGTCAGAGGCACCAGAAAATATTATGTAAGAGGTCTATATTTTATGCATTCTGTCATAATTGATCACATTTTAAAGCATTTCAGTTTTCCAGATATTATATGGATAAATCTGTAGAATGAATAGTAAAAACCCAGAGACAGATATTGGAGTTTAACTTAAACATTAGAAAAGGAAAAAAAGCCAGTTGGTAGAACATGGGACTCTTGATCTCAGGATCATAGGTTCAAACCCCACATTGGGTGCCACGTGTAGCATGATGAATAATAAAAACCCTGTAGTACAGAGGCCACTTGTTCATCCCAGCTATCCAGCACTGAAATAATCACACAGAAACCATATTATTTAAACCACTGTTTGGCCCATTAGCTCTAGCTTCTTATTGACTAGCTCCTACATATTAATTTAAACCATTTCAATTAATCTGTGTATTGCCACATGGTAGTGGCTTACCAGCAAATTTTCATCACTCTATCTCTGGTGGCGGCTCCATTGCATCTCTTTCTCCATCTTCCTTCTCCCAGCATTTAGTCAACCTTTTCTCTGCCTACCTAAGTTCTGCCTGATCAACAGGCCAAGGCAGTTTCTTTATTCATTAACTAATAAAAACAACACATAGACATAAGAACCTCCACACCATTTCCCCTTTTCTGTTTAAGCAAATAGAAAGGCTTTAACATAGTAAAATTACATATAACAAAACAGTTATTAAACAAGAATTACAGTTACAATATATCTATTTAATTTACCTTTTATCATAACCAAGGAAATATAACTATAACTATCTATCTATCCTTCAACTCCATCAATGACTCCAGAAGGATATAATATTACCTAAGTAAACAGGAAGTGCATTGTAAGCAACTTCCAAAACTCTAGAATTGACAGAGACATCTTGCTACCTGGCCAGTCAACCAAAGTTCTTCTGTACCCTTGAGGCACCCATCTTCAGCCTACAGGCCCATAGTATTCAGCAGACTTTTCCACGAAGCAAGAAATTTTAAAGACAGGTCTGCCTATATTGGCAGTATGCCAGTCACTTTATTCTGTATCCTGCAGAATGTCTAGCAGACCCATTCATGAAGCAGGAACCCTGAAGAATCATCTCAACATTGGCAAGTTCAGCCTTCATTTCTCTGTGGGTCCTGCATGCCCCACCAAAACCCAGAGACAGGTACTGGGGTTCAACCTCAAGATCAGAAATGCAAACAGACAGCCATTGGCTCTTACCTCTACTTCAGACTGAAAGGGTGATCCTGCCTCCAGAAATCCTCAGAATGAGATGTGTCTCCTCCCATATTATATTTGTCTCTACTGCTGAAATTAAAGCCATCTGCCACCACCACCCATCTGACTAGTGTGGTTGCTGTAATTAAAGGTGTGTGTCTCCTCTGCCTGGTCTGTATGGCTGAGCAGTGTGGCTCTTTTACTCTCTGATCTTCAGGTAAGATTTATTTATTAAAATAAAAATGAAATATCACTATATAAACCAGTTATTAAAAGAAAAACACACTACTACATCTTAAAAACTAAGGCAATAGGGAGTCTTGAATAGAAAAGAAAAGATCATGTGTTTTCCTTTTTCTTTCAGTTTGTTTATATAGTAGATTACATTGACAGATTTTCATGTGTTGAATCACCCTTCATCTCTGGGATGAAGCTTACTTGATCATGGTGGATAATCTCTTTGATATGTTCTTGAATTCAATTTGTCAGTATTTTATTGAGCATATTACTCAGCTGTTAAAAACAATGCCATCAGGAAATGCAAAGGAAAATGGATGTAACTAGAAAAAACATAATCCTGAGCAAGAAACCCAGATCCATAATGACAAACATGGTATGTATTCACTCATAAGTGGATATTAATTACAAAGTAAAGGATAATCTTCCTGCAGTCCACAGACTACAGAAGCAAGACAGCAAAAATAGCCCAAAGAGGGACACATAAATTTCACTAGGAAGGGGAAATAGAAAAGCTCTCCTGAGTAAACTGGGGGCAAGTGGGGAGGGGAACATGAGGGATCAGTTTGGGGGGTGGGATAGAGGAGAAGAATGAAAGAGATTGCTTGATAGGGAGCAGTTTGGGGTAAGGCAGAACCTACCATGATTTCACAAAGATGACCCCCAGCTATGACTCTTAGAATAATGGACAAGCAGTCTAAACTGGGCACATCCTGTGATCAGATTTATGGCTACCCTAAATGTCATCAGAGAGCTTTTGTCTAGTAACTGATGGAAGCAGATACAGAGATCCACAGCCAAGCACTGGGACAAGCTCTGGGAGTCCTGTTGAAGAGAGGCAGGAGGGATTGTACAAGCCAGGGAGATCATGGTCATCAGAAGGGAACTCACAGAGAAAATAACCTGGGCTCATAGGAGATCACAGCACCAGACAAATGGCTAAGTTGCTTGCTTTGGACCTAGGCCCTCTACATAGGTGTGACAGTTGTATTACTTAGTCTACTTTTGGACTCCTAGTAGTGGGAGAGCTAAGAAGCAATACAAAGATTCAAAGTTCAACTGAGCTGATCTAAGAGTTGACAAACTATTAAAATCAATAAAAGCTGAGATACATAGTGATATCAAAACTCCGTAAAACCAAACAAAAGAAAATAAAACAAGACACATTTGAAGTTAGAGTTCAGTGAAGCATAATGTGTAAGCGATCATGTATTTATATCATATTCCATAAGTAGGAAACAATGAATCATCTCAACAATTGAAAAAAAAAAAACCAACAGATATCTGCACCTAACATCTACAAGTAATAGTAAGGATAGGAATATAGTTAAATTAAGATGAAATTTCATTTTAAGGAGAGGGTTCTTTCTTTATGTTTCTCATTAGTTAGTTGACCTTAAATTACACAGAAAAGAATTATTTTGATAAAGATTCAAAAAGTTACTAAATCAAATTAATTTTATGTTAATTTTGAAATACATAAAGAAATACAATATTGAAGTTAACTACTAGGAAAAAGGATATTTTCATAGCATAATAGAGGAGACCATGCTTATAGGAAAATTATAAAGAACATTATAGTAAAAGCATAAGGACACAGCGACAGGTCATCAAACAATGATGTGGCAGGAGAATAGCCACAGAATTCACATGGTAGTAGCATAAGAATCAAATAATAATCTTAACCAGCAGCACAACAATATTCACAATTATTTGTTCATGTAATCAATATGTATGTATAAATCACATGGTCTTTTGTTATTTACTTTGCATTAGGACAAAAGCTACACTTCTAAAATTAGTTGATAAAGCCTAAACTTATAAAATAAAAAAATAAAAATTTATCTGAAGGAATAATATAAATTTTATAATAGAGGCATAGAAATAATCTAAGTTTTATAATCAAACCACCACCACTGCATCATTGAAAAATACTACGCTAATAGTTTTCATTTGTTTTATCCTATTATGGTATTATTCAGCACTACAAAGTAATGTATATACCAGAAGAGTAATGTTTGCCCAATAAGAATTTGGAAAAATTAAGATAGTGCTTTGTTCAAAATCCTTATATTCAAGCTGATTACTAACTAAACTGATGTAGGCTGTTCCCATTAATGACCATTATCATATTGGCACTGTTTCCTGACCCAAAACAAATAATTCTTTATAGATCTTCTTACCTTCTTGTTGTTAAGAATAATTACTTATTTTGGATTTAAGAATAAGGCTAAAAGAGCAGTGTTTTTACTATAACCATAATGTACATATTTTTACAGACTTAAAAGTTAGTCATTCGAAAGATATTGATAATTTCACATATATTAAAATAGGCATAAGCATCCTTTATTTTAGCCAACAAACATTTGTACATAAAAAAGTATAATTTGTACTGTATTTTACAAGTTTTATACTTCTAAGAAGACTTTACAATGGTAGTTATTGCCTAATTTTCTTGTGGGTATACTTTATCCCTTTGAAGATTTGTGAATGAACTATCTGAATATATGGTATATCGAAAACATAAAGACAAGATTACAGCTCCCTGCGTAGTAGTCCTGGTAACATGCTTCACTCAGACATTGTTATATATTTAAAGATGAGCAGATAAGAAAATCCCAGAGATCTGATTGATTTAGATAACGATCAAATCAGCTTGAGGTCCTGTGTCTAATTCAGCAAGTCTGTTTGTCTGGCACGTAAAGTATCAGGTTCAATCTTTAGTATCATATTATGTTTGAAATTGGGGCAAATAATCACCATAGATGTAATAAGAGTCATTTTGGAATATAGTGCTCACATATAAAAAAATCAATTTTGGTATTTTGGTCTTAGCTGTGCTCTCACAAGAGACTTCATGAAAGGCACATGAGTAGAATGTGTCTATTTCCCCAAGTAAACAGTGAAGAAGAAAGGCTTTTTGATGACAAATTTTCAGATATTCCTCGGTTGTTTTGCATTTCTCCTATAGTCATACTACTAGATTTAATCAAAATTTGTTTTAAGGGTGTTGCTATTCAAAAATTTTACTACTTTTTTATGACAAAAGTTGACAAAAATATGAATACACAATTTACAGCAAAGCTTCTTTACTTCATGTTGCCTTAGTAATATCAAACCAAAATTTGTCCTCTATGTATTATTTATATGAACTAAAAACATTTGAAGACAAATTGACTCCTCAAAAAAAAATTCTTAATTTGGATCCACTCTTTTTGCTAGGATTGAAGCTTGCTCAGATATTCTCACTGGTTACATGATCTTTCTTGGATGGTGAATAGAGTGAGAATGTGTCAGTATCGCTTTTCACATGTCTTAAATCTGTACCTGGCCCTGGAGTGCTTTTCCCAGTTTGACAGAACAGACCCAGGCTCAGGAAGCCTCAGGATTGTATATCACCTGCCATTACCTCACTCAAAGTGCATCACTCCCTGATAGACTTTTCGAACTTGTAGTTCCAGATCTTGGATGCATACTGGTTGTAGGTACTATACCAAGACTACATTAGCCAACAAAAAACAACCAGAACTCTTAGGGTGATGCACTGAGGATTTGGAAAGTGTAAATTTCTCTGGGTAAATACTGCATAGAGCCTGTTCATAAATTCCTATTCAGAAAAATATTTAATGGATATTAAGATATATTCGATTTCATCATATACTAAAAACGCAAGATGTTCTTTGTGTAGATTTGGCAAAGAACATTAATTTTAATTAAATTAGTTTCATAATTGATATAGATAAATATTGACAATCATATAAGTTATAGCTGCAAAATTATCTTCAAAAATAGGGAAAGTACTTTAAGTAGTTATTACCCTGGTCCAATCAGGTTTATCGTTAGTATGGGCTTGGTTTTGCTAATGTGACAAAAAAAAGACCACAGTTGCACTGACTTAGATTAATGCTTAGTATTTTATTCATGCTAAATGTGTCTTGTTGCTTGGAAAGAAAAATACCTGTATTGTGTCATCTATTGACTCAGTTGACAAAGACTTCATTAAGATAAGCTTAGGATCACAAGGGCTAAGCAAAGAGTGAAACAAGCTGGGGCTGTTAAGTAATTACCATAAAGTGGTAAATTTTACAAAGAAAAAGTGGTTCATAATTTCCTTCACCAAAACAAGCGACGAGATTGCAACTGATTGAAAGAAAAGATGTAACTGAAATCCTATTAAATAATTAGAAGAAAAGTATTGACACTATGAAGAGATCAGATCATTTCAACACTGTTGTAGTTCCATAACCACCAGGCTGAGCTACAAGCAAAAGACAGCATGGTCTCCAGACGTACTGAGGAAGAACCGACCTTACCACACTCTGATGATAAAAATGCAGGAAAGGGGGGGATATCAGGAAGAAGCTGTAGTATGTAAGGGATTGTGATAGATATTCTGAAGATTAGCCTCTTCCATGGGAAGAAAGAAGAATTTACTAAGGTTTGTTCTATTATATAGATTTGCTCTCAGTGATGAAGTAATGGTACATTTTGAATCTATTGTAAATAAATTTTCTTCCTATAAGAAAACTGGAATGCACAAGGCAGATAAAGGTCAGTTTTAGGTAGTATTGATTTCTAAAACTCTTACGCATTTGCATTTCACTATCCTGGTCATTATGTTGATCATTTTCTAGCTACTACCACTTTATACATATTTTATTATTGCATTTCTCACAGCAGTGCCAATTTATTCTTCAGCACATAGAAAATTAGATTAAAAGTTTGAGAGACTAAAGAGCTTCTCTAGGCAGTAAAGCCAAATTGGGCAGCAATGAACTTTAACTCCTATTCTCACCCTTAGGACCTAATGTTTTACGACAAACCATGTTCCAAAGATTGGTAGTATTTTGGATTTGGAAGTGGCCTGAGGGTTACTGAATTCGATATTTTATGATGTGGATAAATTCCATTAGGCAATAGATAAACTAGAAACACGCACAAAGGCATCCAACTGGCATGGAAATGCCCTCACATAGGTGAAATATTGGTATATTTTGAAGCAGTGGGAAAATGACTACCGTCCTACAAGGAACCTAGAATGAATAAGGCTCATGAATGTCAGCTTTAGTGTGTTTCACACTACACACACCCAAGAGCACCTGGGTGAACATGAGCATTTAGAAAGAACCCAGTCTATATTTTTCACAAGATCTGTTACCTGGGTTATTAAATCTGGACAAAAATGTGTATTAAATAATAACCCAGAGTTTAAACCAGAGTTTCTACACTTTGGTGGCATTAGTGTGCTGAGCAATATATGTCCTTATTGTGAATAGCTATCCTACATGTTAGTAGCATCCATGAACTTCCTTTAGTATCCAGTAGTAATGCCTCTCAAACTTTAATGACAGTGAGTGGATACTCCCTTGGCAATGATATAAGCAAGGTAGGATAGGCAAGAAGTTAGATATCAGAAAACCAAGAGAAACTACAGCTGTGTATTTGTAAGTATGTCTGCTATTGTTAGAAAGCCACCTTTGTAGTTAAACATGTTTGCAACTGCAGTTACATTTTTCCTGCTCTATCAGAAATCTTGGTGCTTGGGCACCTTCTTATACTAATCCCACATTTATAGTAATGTAGATTCTGAATTCTGTAAGAACCCAGTCTCTTGACAATATCATTTGAAATGTCTTTTGACCCTTCTTTGTGGGATTATTACAAGATTCAAGAGAAGAACATCCCCAAAAGTGGCATAGTACACTATAGTTTGGGAGAAGGAAAAGGACCATGTATGCCCTACTATGGATTGCTATCTTCCTCATTAATATAATGTGTTGGGTCCCTCCTATGCACCAGCCTGTTCCAGTCTCTCTCGAGTTAACTACCCTTTGCATTGCTAAATAAATATCTACAGAAGCACTCTGTGTTCTTCAGCTGAATTCTTTCATTTGAAAATAAAGAATCAAGGAGAAATCATTAATAAGGGTAGTGATAAGGTCTTCAGTTACTCAAGATTTAAACCCATGTTAATAAAATTTGGATATACACCAAGTTGTATGTCCATGGGGCCAACTCTCAGATTGAAGAGACGTATTTCTTTTCCTGAAACCTACAAGGTTTTTTAAAACTCAGTAAAGTAATGCACTTCCTTTCAATTTGTTTTGGATTCTTCTGATCTGCAAGAGAAGCAACAGCATTAAGATGTGTTTCCTGAGACACAAACAGGTATCTAATGCTTGAAAAGATGTTTCAAGAACATTTGGAGATTTAAGATGCCATTCCTTAAGAATAGAGGTGCAGACACACAGAGACATGAGAAAAAATATTCTTCATTGCTGTAATGACCAAATTTAAGAACTGAAAGGCATACTAAATTTCTATTAACTAGAATGTGATTAATAATAATAAAATACCGTACATTCCTCATGAGTATAAATGGAGTGTTCTTAAGGGAAAATAAACAAATGTACTGAGATCATGTATTTAATAACACATGAAGGAAAAATACCAAGTGAAGAATCATATGTTGTTTGTGCACAGGGAAATTTAAGGAGGAGGAGCCACATGGGAGAGGGAATGTAGGAGAGAAAGAGCAAAGGTGGATACATGTTTGTGCCACAGGACAATCTTTATTTTTGATATCTGAAAGTAAAACAGGAACATAGTTTTATTTACCATGATAAACAATTTCTGGTTTTGTAACAGAATGCAAAGAGCTCTGCATGGAAGTTAGAAAGGTACATTCATACTTATGAAATAATAATTGTTTTAATTTTAATAAACATTAATTTTTAAGCCCAAATATGCTTCTATTATCAAAGGGATAATAGATAGATGGATAGAAAAGGTAACCCAATCACTGCAAATTATCAGCCATTTTCTAAAGATCAGTCCTTTAGCGGTGGTGTCTGGCAAAATGAAATGTCATGCAGTGGTAATGAAGTTTTCTAATCAGCATTGTAGAGACTATGACAGTTATATATTTTTTTCAAAACGATATTTTTCATTTTACATACCAATCCCAATTTTCCCTCCTTCCCCTTCTCTTGCTTCTCCCACCTCCTCCCTCCAAACACCATCCACTCCTCAGAGAGGCTAAGGATGCCCATGGGGAGTCAACAAAATCTGTTACACCACACTGAGGCAAGACAAAGGTGTTCCCCCCATATCTAGGCTAAGAACGGTATCCCTCCATAGAAAATGGGCTCCAAAAAGCCAGTTCATGCACTGGGAATAAATTCTGGTCCCACTGCCAATGGCCCACAAGCTTCCCAAGCCACATAGCTATCACCAACATTCAGAGAGCTTATTTCCCAGCTGTCAGTCTGGAGTCAGTGAACTCCCACTAGCTCAGGTCAGCGGTTTCTGTGGGTTTCCCCATCATGGTCTTGACCCCTTTGCTCACTTTATTTTTGAATAAAACAGATAATCATTTTTATTTCAATATCTTTACATTGTATGACTGCAGAATGGCTTTATTCACCTGGCCTTTGTCCACACTTGGTAGTGCAGCCATCTGACTTCTCAGGGTTAATGTAAGGCTACAGAAAAGCTGTTCCCTGAGACTGTTATATTCTGAAGCCTATTGTCACAGGTTTTGTTCTATCTTGTCAGCTTTGTTAGTTTTGAAAGCGCAGCGTGGTACAGTCATGTGTATATTTGTCATTCTGGATAACTCATGCATACAAAGTATGCAGCTGGGAAAACAAAGTTCACACTTTCTATTTCTATTTCAGTTAACAACTATATTATAAACTGACAGATAACAATGAAAAATAAAGTATTATGAAAACGTAGTAACTCAATTGAATGGATTGCAATTAAAAGCTTATCAATGACGATATTTTAAAATCATTCTGTGGTGCTTACAAACCTCCAGAATGTAATTAATATTTCATACAATTCACAGCATCGAAATGAATTTGTACATAACATCAATGGGAAAAAATTAATTAACAATCATCAACAGACTGCATAAGAATGTCTTGTTTACACAGAGATTATTGTCCAACTCAACTTTAGAAAAATAATTACCTGCTATACACTGGGGAGAATTTTACATTGCTGTGAAAGCAGCCACATGGATGACTTTCTGAGTAAATTATTGTTAAACAAACTGTTGGGGAGTTGAAAAGCCTTGTACTACATGTAATATCAATTAGTAGAGTTAATTAATACTCTGTTTTGAATATTGGAGATACAGTATGTAAGATGCATGTACTAAAATAAAAATGTGTAGAAGTCTCCCTGTAATAGCCAAGCAGGGAACTGTCAAGTTTTTTTATTTACATAATGTTTTCTTTTAAACTGTAGCCAGAGAATAATTATTATTATTTATCCCAAATAAAAGTCTTAATTACTTAATATTATATTTTGTTATTTTCTCATTAAAATATTGACTCTGAAAGTTTAAAATATAATTACTAAAAGTAAGGACAAACACAGTCAAATTTATATTTGTATAAATTGTATATAATTCATTTCCAAATACACATAAAAAGACTAAGATGAATCATTTTGTGAACATGGTAAAATAATCCAGGTCAAGAGAGACACATTCAGGCAGATGATATGTAATTAGATGAATATGCCCAGTGAACATCTTCCATGTCTGAAAAACAGAACTGTCAGTAAAATAAAAAGCAAATCATATGTTTTCATCATACAATTACTTTAATTTCTCTGTTACATTTATAGAAATAAAATTCACTGCCTTATTTGTAAAAATCCATGAAAAGCTATACTCTATGAAATTATTAATGTTGTTTAAAATTATTTGTCAACAAATTATATTACATGATTATATATACTTATTTTACAATGGTAAATGTCTTCAGCATTTACTTTAAAATCATGAGACAGTAAATGTATTTTCATAAACAATATTCTTTGTGGGAGTGAGTGTAAATCCTGAGAATTTGTTATTTCAAAGATGTAAAGTATTTACAAGACACATGTGAACTTTTTTGAGCACATTATAATATTCTCTAAGACTTTCCTTTTAAGATATCAAGATTTTTTGTTTCATGCATGTCTCATACTATCCCTAAGAGTTCTGGTAGGAGTGAGTAGAGTCTATATCCTTTTAGCTTTGACAGAAATGGAAGTTGTTATATAGGATTCATAGTATCACTTGAACTTAGTCTGAACTCTCTGTGGCAGAAGAATTAAAAATTAATTCTGACCTAGGCCTAGCCAATCAGCTTCTGCTAATTTACATGACAGTGTAATTATAGACATTCAGGAGGATTAGCTGTTTCAATTACATCAACATGCAGATGTGCCAAGACCGTTTAGTTCGAGAAAAATTAGGGGGGAAAAACCACCAAAAAAAAATGTTAAGCAGGAAGAACAAGGTGTAGTCGTTTTACCAAACTTTATAACCCTACTTTGTACTGAACATTAATACATAATGTATAATGCTTTATACTTCATTATTGGAAATTATTTTAAATAAATATGGTTGAAACTGTTTAAAAGTTATTTAACACAACTTTCTTCTCTCTCTTTTTTATTTATTTATTTATTTTTTATTAAAAATTTCCATCTCCTCCCATTTCCCTCCCATCCCCCCCAATTC
>LOEQ01009504.1:45749-63239 GCA_001685075.1 Bramus lutescens
GGATAGAGACAGAGACCCACAATGGAGCACTGGAATGAACTCCCAAGGTCCAAATGAGGAGCAGAAGGAGGGAGAACATGAGCAAGGAAGTCAGGACCGCAACTTTCTTCTCTCTTATATCAATGATGTATGCTTTGGTTTTGTATTACTACTCTATTCTTGTGTTAATGATGTCATAGTTCTTAGCAACTCTCCTAGTCTCTCTTTACCCCTTCCTTTCCCACCCCTTATGGTTATATTGAAACTTGAATATTATTTAAGTCTAATTATCTGCATAGCGTGCTCTACAGTATATATTTAATATTATCTTAACCTTCTTAATTTACTCAAAGATTCTCACTTGACCAAACATCTGATTGTTTAAATGTGTTTCACCATCATCTAAAATTTAATGAGTAATTGAGTAGTTATTGTATGTCCAATATTTACAAGAAATAATGAATAAATAAAACAAATGGATCAGTTAGTACATAACATTTCCTGGAGTGATATACAATATAGATAAGGATGAGATTCAACATGTGTCTGTTAATGTACGATGTAGCTATATTTGAAAGTAATACATGGTTTTCCTTTGTTTTTTTACTTTTTATTTTAGTTTTTGATAAATTCCTGTGTACCTCTATGTAATCTTTCTCTTAGAAAACAATGCTTCCTGTCACTGTACTTTAATTTGATATATTTTACCACTTTACATAGACAGAATTAACCTCTTTTGAAGTATCAGAAACTGGGGTTGCTAAAAGCATAACATTTACAAATGAGTTCATAATTGTAAGAAGATTACTAAGTGTATAATTTCCTCCAGATTGGGGCTAAAAGAACACCCCCCGTATATATGTTGTTAACAGAATTCCTACATTGTTTGTTTCTTAAAACTTTAGTTTTAAAATATTCAATCCTTGACTTATTATTCCAACACGACAGTTTTCACACTTTATCATTGACACAGAGCCCTCAAGAATGTTTTAATAACGCTAATTTACAAACACTGCCTAAGGATTGAATAGTGAGCTAAGAAGCCAGAAGTATGAATTTTGAACAGGTATTTCCTATAATTTTATATAGGTTGCTCTAAAACCTATATTTGGCTCCTGGTGCTTTAATAACCTTGGCACTAAAATTTTAGTGAAATGTTTATCACAGAATGTCCAACTTTGATTGGTCACTTTTGAAATCTCAGACCCCTGTGCCATGACAAGTCCCATTACCTGATTGTGCAGTGTACGGATGTATGCATTGTCAGAATGGCAGCCCAAATGGAAGCCTGAATGAGTATAAGCACTCTGTACTTAATACCCTGCTGTAAAACAATGAAGATAAGCCCACAGAGACAGAGATGTGTAGACTCTACTGTGAATTAGGAAGCACTCAGAGCCAGGTATAATCTCAAAACAATTTCTCTGAGTCATTTTGAGAACTTACTTCAATGTGAATGGTGCATTTTCTTTATACTATGTTAATTCGTTATTTATCTATCTATTTGTCCTAAATGTGGTCAGATTCAAAGGTTCTCTTGCTTTCCCAGTATTCAGTTATATCTTCAAATATTTGGTCATGTGTGCAGGGTATGGTATTTAGTTGAAAAGAAATCATCTAGTACTTTAATATTTATAAGTACTAGGAACCTCTGATCAAAATTAAAGACCTTTCGTGCTCCTATGTACCTTACAGCCTTTTAACAGAGCTATATGTTCAAATTGTTTGCAACTATCCTGTTGACATTTCTTCAATCACGTAACTGTATGACTTTCTGATAAATCCTACATTTCATGTTGAAGCTTTCACTATTGCAGACTGGGCTCTGATCACAGTCTTACTTCTGAAACATTGAAACCTTGAGTTGCCATGGTAAATGGCTTGGCTCCTTATCACTTAACCTACTACCTACCTAACCTACTACCCAGCTCCTAGAATATTATATGCATTTGTTGCTAGAAACTTAGAGGTGCCCATGTGAATTACCAGATGAAACCAGGGAAAAAGGTGTCTGCTCCTGGGCTTCTTAGTTTAGTTAATAAAAGAATGAATCAAGGACTCAAATGAAAATAGAAAGACAATTCTTATACTAGCATTTGAAAGAAAAACCATAGAGTAGACAAGCTGTAAGCCTCATGAGCCACTCAGAGAAAGGGAACAGTGAAGAGGAGATAAAGGACAGCCAAGCCTTTTGGTTAAACCATCTGCATTGTGGTATGTATCTACCTGGCTGGGGATATGATATAGCAAGTAAGCAAGAAAACCCAATGTAATATGTTATTTTTTAATCTCCTAACCAACATCCAAAAGACAAAATACAAATAGAACAGAACAACTAATAGGTACTCCTTTCTGAGTCCAGATAGACAGCAGTACCTTTGGGAAGCTTGACTTGTTGGGATTGTTTCGGTTGTGCAATTCTGGTGGGAACAAGTACACTATCTCATTCAAAGATTATTTCTTTATCCTACCCTTTAGGGTGAACGTACCTTCCTACTGAGAAAGGGGAGGGAGCCTTGTTTCCCTGTGATGGTCTCTTAGCCAGGTCACTGACTCTGCTCAGCTGGTGTAGAGGCCTATGTCTCAAAAGTTGTCACTGGGCACTATGCCACTGGGCTCTGATCACAATCTTACTTCTAAAACATTGAAACCTTGTGTTGCCATGGTAAATGGCTTGGCTCCTTATCACTTAACCTTAGTTAAGAATGTGCCTTTGACCAATGAGAGGTAACTCGTGTAACTTTTATTGTGTCAAGCCTCATGTAAAAGAAAATTTTTTAGGCTGGAGAAGGAGAAAACTAGGAGGAAATGGAATTAGGACAGGAGAATTAGAATAGAGACAGGACAATAAAGAAACGTGACTGGAACAGCACACATGTGAACCTTTTGTGTAAACCCTCAGATTAGAGCTATCCTAAATTCTCTTCACTGCTCCGTGGCTTCTGACGCAAACTCTGGATGATAGCCTTACAGAGCAGTCTCTCAAGCTGTTTATATGCTGGAAAATTGTTGGCCAAGAAGGTCCCAGAACCCTAAATAGCCCAGGATATTGCCAAGACTTTATGCTGTTCTCCACAGACTGACAGCAAGGCCCTGCTGTTGACCGTAACACCACACAACTGTAGTTCCATGCTACAATTAAGAGAAGTCCTAATAAACTAACCACAAGTAAATATTAAATCTGTGTCCTATTGATACACTTCTTTTAGTACACTATAAGGTCTACAGACTATTTTATAGTGAGACAATTATTCGTTTCTTATTCTGAACATTATCAAATATGTAACACTTGAAATTAGGCAGAATGAATGCTAAGTAACCTGCATTTTGCTATCTGAAGTGTTACCTGATGCTTATCACACAACTCGAGAGACGATCTGAAGACCTGACCCTTTCTGATTAAATTTTAAAATGAAGATGATACACTGACAGATTGTACCTTGTTATTTTCAAAACAACTTACAATATGGTTAGAAATTTGACAACTTTCTAATTACAAATACTAGAGCTTTTTAAAAAATCATTTAGCAAAAATCCCTAGAAATGCCACAATTATATACAAATTGGCTTCCCACCAGTAACAATTCAAACATTTTCTTCAAATTCATTTATAATTGGTGTCGGATGGTTCATTTTTATTATATATTAATTGTACCCCAAACAGAAGTAAGTAAGGAATATAGAGGGGATAATTATATTTACACTGTCTCCATATTTTAAAACCTAGGATCATAGAGATACAGAAATGCATCTCCACTTTCATTGGAATGGTGGCAATTGGCTTCCAAACACATTTATCATATCATTTTATTTATATTTATTATTATTTTACTCTGATGTCTTCATGGCTTAACTGTACTGTGGTACCTGAACTCCCATATCTTTCTATAAGTCTTCCAAAAATGGTAACTCTATTTTCAGTCACTATCTTCTCAAATTCTCCTGCTGTGCATAATATGATTTCCATATTAGTTTTTTGTTACTGTGACTAAATACCTGGGAACAGTAACTTAAGGCAGAATGGTTTAATTGGCATCACATTTTAAAATTCCAATCCATCTTAGTAGGGAAAGTTCAGCAGCAAGAACAGCAGGCTTCTGGACACATTACATTCCTACTCCGGAAGCAGAGACGAATGCTAATAAGCAGCTTGCTTTCTTCCTTGTGTACAGCTCTGATACACCAGTCCATGGAATCCTGCTGCCTATTTTAGGGTGGAGTTTCCCACCTTACTTAACCTAAACTGGACACTTCTTCACAGACATGCCCAGAAGTTTCTCTGCTAAGATTTTCTACATCCTGCCAAGTTATTCCCTACAACATTAGTCACACAGTCAACTCTTTTCAATGTTTCAAAACTACTTTCATCTTGGCTAAGTTGTAACTTTCCTTCCCCCTACCTCATTAACTATTCAATAATTATTTTTTTATTATAATTAATTTATGCTGGGGAAAGTAGACGTAGCTAAACTTTTCTTTTTAAAAATAAAAATTCTGGGTACTCTTAAAATAAGAAGAATGGAAAATTAAAATAAATCATGAATTAATATTCTATAATGTTGTGTCCAAGTTCATATGCAGAACAGTACTTTCAAATTTGAATGAGAAAGAAGGATAGACCTTGTGAGGAAGAGAAAGAGGAACCAACATTGAGAAAAAAGAAAGAGTCTATTACAAAACCTTAAAAATAATTTCATATCCTTAAACATTTTCTCTGTTTAAAGGTTGAGTGTAGATAGCTTCGAAAGGCTAAGTATACATGTTATATGAAAGGCTAATTAATATCTGTGTACATGTTTCAAACACAGATACACACATACATACATTTCATTTAATATTTTAGTAATATCATAAATAACCATACAATAAACAAATTTCAGAAAAAAAGCTGTCTTTTACAAAAGGCTGTGGATCCAGCTATTTTATGACAAAAACTGGAAACAACTTCTCTTAGCTCTACTTTCACACATATATTTTATATAAAATAGTGACTAAATGGATATTCAACTAATATTTGACTCTAATTTGACTGTTTAAAAGCTGTAGAGAAGTTTAGAAATGCTTTTGAGTTAAAACCCATGGAGAAATAGTGCTTTGTCCCATGTAGACCTCCTGTGTTTGCCGTATGTTGGCTGATTGTCTCTGGTTTGATAAAACACATTGACTGGTCAAAAGTTTTGCTACTGTAGTTACTGTGATTGGGATATGTGTGTAGATTTGTACCACTTGAGCACAGAACCTATACTATAGAAAATGAAACTGACAGGTCCAGGGATTTATAACTAAGGGACTTTATTGCTTTGTAATGAGTCAGGAGTCATTTTGGTGTTTAGAGCATCAAATATGAAGGAAGTTAAGAGTCATATTTCTGAATGCTATTTTAAGCATCATATTCACTTAATCAGTTTTCAATTTTAGAGTCACTAAATCTAATTGAATTGTATTGGATGCTTTAAACTCTTTAGGGAGTGAGATACTGAGATATTTACAAATATGCATGTAAATAATAATTGCTATGAAACTTTCCACAATACAGACATACAGTCAATGATTGACATCCAAGCATGGTTGCACCCCAGTCACTGTTCCTCTCTGCACTTTTTGAAGACTATAGTCAAGACCAGTCTCAAAAGTGTCATTCAGAGCTGTCTCCTGGAGAGGTAGTGTGAAGCTTTGCATTCAAAGAGTAGTAAATTGCAAATGCCAAAACCTTCCAGGGTCTTCATGAAATTTGACATTTCAAACATTTAACTTAGGCAAGTCTTACATTTCTGGAGTGTACAAAAATAGAGGTAAATCACATTGACCAAGTTACAGTATTTTGTTTCACATATTTTTTTTAAAAAAATACATTTATCATTCTTTTAGGAAGCTTTTGTTACAGAATTAAACCCATTATCATTTTTTCAGTTTCTCCAAATTTTCAATCTATGAGTTGATGAATCACTGATAATGTTTCTATTGATCTTTCAGTGTGAGATCTTATTATAGGAAAGTTTTACCAAAATTTTTTAAACATTCTAATATTCCAAGTTTGGAAAGTAGTTTTTATTTTTCCTTAAGTATTTTGTCCCTTTTATTTAAGTATTTGATGGTTTTTTCATTTAAAATTTTTACAGTACTATGAATCATCTTCTTTCCCCCTATCCAACTTCTTTCTGATCCTCAACAAATTATAACACACCAAACATTGTTATCTTTCTCAAAAAATAAAAAATAGACAAAAATTACCAAAATAAAACAAGAAGTACACACACACACACACACACACACACACACATACAAAACACCTAAAATTTTGAAACTATGGAGTCTGTTATAAGTTGTGAACTGCTCGTGAGCATGGGGACTGCCCTGGAGTTTTGACATGTACAATGACATGTCACGGAACAAAACATTCTTTACCTTTGAGAAGCAGAATCAAAAGCAAACAATTCATCTTTTAATGGTGGGGATTTGTATGTACTTCCTCTTTTTAGTGCTGGGATTTTGTCTGTCTAGAATCTATACAGGTCTAATGCATGTTGCCATAGTCTCTATGAAATCATGTGTATCACTTCTGTCATCTCTGATAGATCCAATTTCCTTTGAGTTTTCTATTTTCTATGGCTCTTATATGACCTCTACTCCTTTTTATGAATATATCTTCTCAGGTAGAGGAGTTTGATAAAGACATCACTTAGGAGCAAATTTTCAAAAGACTCTCACTCTCACATTTGTATTTTCTAAATGTGGGTCTCTGAGTTAATTGCCATCCACAAGAAGAAGCTTCTGTGATGAAAGTTGAACTATTCATTGATCCATATGTATAGCAATATGTCTTTGGGAGTAATCTTATTTCTGTGTTCCTTTAGCAGAATAATAGTAGGCTTTCCCTTCTTCTATCCCATGACCTATCTAGTCTCAGGTTCTTGGCCACATTATCAGTGTCATATGTGGATACCGTCTCAAATAATGGGCCCTAAATTCTATCACAGCATGGTTTTGTACTTCCATAGCATTTATGCCATTATTGCAAGAGTTTATCTTGCAGTTTGTTATTTTTGTTCTTAGGCTTTGTGGCTGGGTGGTATTGGTCATTACTTTACTCATCAGATAGCATGAAAAGTACTTTCCAGTACCACAAATGTTAGTATGTGGATGTGAAGTTTCTAGTTAAATAACTCGATTTATGTTTAATGACATAAGGTGGTATGTTCAGCAATAGGGCTTTACAGTCAGAGTTTGAAGAATAACCAAATATTACCAATAATCTGTGATGTTAGCATAGTATGTGGCTCTCTTTTAGCCAGAAATTCTGTAGGAATAAACAAATCCTGCTACTGGGATTTTTATTAGGAGCCATAAGATATTTATTTGTGTCATTGTCTAACTCATGTATGATAGCTGCATTCAAATTCCTTCCACACATGTATGTATTTTAGGAAGGTTCTGTAATGATAGGTTTCCATACGTCAATTCCAGACATTTTTCTTGTTAGTGGACTCCCAATATCCCTCCTATGCTTTGCACTACTATTATCTTTTTTTATTCAATCCTTCTGTTCCCTCCTTTATTGCTTTACAACACATTATTTTCCCTTTCATTGGTAATCATCTTTTTAGAACTCTCTTTAGTTATATACTCTATTTTTAAATTGGATTATAAGTTCTCCTTCTGTACAGGATTTTTGTTCCTTTTGTATTCTAGGTATTCTAGGTGTGCCTCTCCATTATATAAATGGTTAATATTTTCCCATGCTTTATGTTTCCATCTTTATCAAAATAATGCAATTCTCTTGCTACATATGCTGATTGTTTTAGTTTCATCAGAGCACACCTATCAGTTATTGGCATTAAAGTGTATTCTATGAATATTCTTTTTAGAAACTCAGTTCCTATGTCAATGAGTTCAAGCCTAGTCCCCATTTTCTTTTCTCTCAGAATCACTGTATCTGGTCTTACATTGAAGCCCTTGGTCCACTTGAAGGTGAAGATTTGTGGAGTAATAGATTTGTATATATTTTAATTTTTCTACATGCAGTCACTGTATTTGATAAGCACCATTTTAAAAGATGCTGTCTTTTCTCTATTGTATATTATTTTCTTCTTTGTTAGAGATCAGGTGTCTGTACATATGTAAAAATGCCTCATTGTTCTATTTGATTTCATTGTCAATGTGCCTGATTTTATACCAATATCATGTTGTTTTTATTACTATAGCTTTGTAGTACACCCTATAATATGTTATGTTGATAACTCTAGCTGTTCTTTTATTATCCAGGATTGTTTTGCTACCCTATTGGGTACCATATTGGGTTTCCATATGAAGTTGAAGTTTTTGTTTGTTTTTCAACTTCTGTTAAGAATTGTGTTGGAATTTTGATGGGGATTACATTGAATCTGCAGGTTGCTTTTAGTAGAATGGGCATTTTTCATAGTATTGAATTGAACTATCTTAAACCTTTGAGATATTTCTATTTTCTGGTGGCACCTTCAATTATTTTCTCCAATGTCTTAAAGTTTTTAATTATACAAGTATTTCACTTACTTAGTTACAGTTATCCAAATGATATTTTTAAAACAATTATGAAAGAAACTGTTTCCCTCATTTCTTTCTTAGTATATTTGTCATTGTACTCTTAATTGGCTCTCCTTTTCAGTCATTCAAACCACAAGAACAAAGGTGATGACAAATTGTCCTTTTATCTTAAATAACAATCACAATTTGGGAAGGCAATGACATGAAAGATTTGTTAATTTCATTTAAATTTAATATACTTTACTATTTTGATTTCATTATCACAGTATACATTGGCACATGAAATATATTAAAAGTAATTATTTTTGTATAATTTTAAGTTTTTTGCTTGAATTATCTATAATAAATATTTCAGGTTACCCATTCAATCCAGAACAATAAATTAATTTAATTGCAGGATGAACATTGACTTTGGTATATTGGTTATTTTAGGATTATCTGAGAATCATGGATAAACAGTCAGGATTAAACAATGGGAAAACATCAACTAGTATCAATTTTATCAATGAATAAATCAACTTCCTAGTAGTACATTTATGATATATCTTATGCCACAGATTGTGAAGATACATGAAAACAGGCACAAGCAATTTATTTAGATTTTTGTTTAAGATTTTCTTTAAAATTCACATGAAAAATTAGATGGCTTCAATTTCTTATAAATTTAAATTCTTTGCCTGCCTGAACAACAGAAAGAGAGTCAACATATTGGGACAAAATCTTACTGCTTCCCCAGAATCCAAACATATCTGACTCAAATTTTGATGTTTAAAATATTTTTAACTTAGTATGCAGAAAAATGGATTTCATTATGATGTTTCATGTATATATGCCACTGTATTTTACAAAACATTTTGTTAGAGGAATTAGTAAGAGTGTCAGCATCCTTAACTTTCCCTGTGTTTAAAATTCTTTAGAGCAGAATAGAAACCCATTGTACACATGGACTATATTTTTATTTTTTATTTATGTATTGAAGGACATTTATGTAGTATTCATTTTACGGCTTTTGTGAATAGAGCAGCATTAATATGGCTGAGCAATAATCTTTGTAGTAGGATGTCTCATTGTTGGGATATGCCAATGAATGGCACAGCAAGGTCATATAAAAAATCTACCTGTAGCTTTTTGAGAATTCCTCACACTAATGTCCACAGTGGCTACACCAGTTTGTAATTGAACAAACAGTGACTGAGGATTCCACTTTTTCTACATGCTCACTGGTAGTTGTTTTTCTGATTCTGGCCATTATGACTATGTGCCTAACCTTAAATGCATATACCTAAGAACCACCCTAAATGACCCCAGCAAGCTGTATGTCTGTATGAGTATTTATGTATGTAAAATTAATAATTACAAAAGAAAGATTTTGAATTTAAATGGGAGTGCAGGGGCACAACTGAGAACTTGAAATAAAGAAAAGGGATGAGTGCAAACAATATCAATACAGTATGCATGTAAAGAATTGTCAAAACCATTTTAAAATAAATTAGGAGCTACAGAGATGGCTCTGCAACTAAGAGCACTGACTACTGAGGACCTGGGTTAGAATCTCAGCATGCATATGACAGGTCGCACTCATCTGTAGCTCCAATTGCAGGTATCTGATGCCTCTATAGGCACCAGGCACTTAAGCATTGCACAGACATACATGCAGACAAAACACCTATACAGTTTGATACTTTTCTAGTTAAAAATTGAATTATGAAGTATCATCCCTATTGGCAATTGCTAGGTACTGGGAGAGGAAAAGTCAGTTTTGTTTCAGATTGTTGACTCTCAGAACTATCTCCTGTCACATCTGTGACCAAAAGAGTCTTGGCCCAGACTGTCCCCGGAGAGGAAAGTGTCTGGGTTCCCAATTTAAAGTCTCTGCTATCTAAGCCCTAGTAGCCCCTGGAGGCACATCTAGTGCCCCACCCCCACCCCCAAACCCCAGAGGCTCCAGAACAACCTCCCCACATTTGCAACCACTCCCCCACTCCATCTATGACAACCAGAGCCTTGGCCCCGACTGCCCCTGGAGAAGCCCTAGAACCATTCAAGTGTTCACTAGAGGGCATGGACCTGCGTGCACTTAGAGGAAGAATGACTAGCCATAGCCACAGGCCCCACCTTAACCAATTAGAGGAAAAGGGACCCCTGGAAGCACAGGTACAACTGAACCCACTGGAGGAAGAAGTTGGCAGCGGGCAGTGTAACACATTTAACAACATAAAGAACAATGCGGCCCCACCAGACCTAGTGGTCCTGTATCAGGAAAACCGAAATATCCTAATCAGGAAGAAACAGAAGAGAATTACCTGAAATATAACTTTATGAAGATGATAGAGACCCTTAAAGAGGAAATAAAAATTTCCTTAAAGAAATGAAGGAAAAGACAAGCAAATAATTGGAAGAAATCAATAAATCTCTTTTAAAAAACCAAGAACAAACAATCAAACAGGTGAAGCAAAAAGTTAAAACAGTTCAAGACTTTGAAATATAGTCAATAAAGAAAACACAAACCTAGGAAATTCTGGACATGGGAAATTTGGGTAAATGAACAAGAACTATAGATGCAGCCACAACCAAAAGATTACAGGAGATGGAATAGAGAATCCCAGGAATTGAAGATACAATAGAGGAAATAGATTTATCAGTTAAAAATATGCTAAATTCAACAAATCCTTAACAAAAAAAAATTCAGGAAATCTGGGACACCATGAAAAGACTAAACCTAAGAATAATAGAAATAAAAGAAGTAGAATTTCAGACCAAATACATAGAAAGTATATTCAACAAAATCATAGAAGAAAGCTTTCCCAACCTAAAGAAGGATATGCCTATGAAGGCATAAGAAGTTTGCAGAACACCAAACTGGACCGGAAAAAAAAAACCCTCACCATATAAATAATCAAAATACTAAACACAGAATATAAAGAAAAGATATTAAGAGCTGCCAAGGAAAAAAGACAAGTAATATATATAGGCAGACCCATTAGAATTATACCAAAGTTCAAAATGAAATTTCTGTAAACCAGAAGGTCCTAGATAGATGTGCTACAGACATTAAGACACCACAAATGTAAGCCAAGACTACTATGTGCAACAAAGTTTTCAATAACCATAGACAGAGAAAACAAGATATTTCATGAAAAGAAATAGATTTAATAAATACCTATCCACAAATCCAACCTTATAGGAAGTACTAAAAGGAAAACTCCAACCCAAGGAAGTTAGCCATACCCACGAACACACAGGCAGCACGTAACCTCACCTCACACCATCAAACCACAAAGACGAGAAACACAAGAGACTACCACCAAAAAATAACAGAAATAAACAATCACTAGTCATTGATGTATTTTAATATTAGTGAACTCAATTCATCTATAAAAACAAAGGAGTAAACAGAATAGATACAAAATTAGGACACATCCTTCTGCTAAATACAAAAATATACCCCAACCTCAAATACAAACATTACCTCAGAGCAAAGGGTTGGGAAAAGATTTTCCAATCAAATGGACTTAAGAAATAAGCAGATGTAACTATCCTAATATCTAACAAAATAGACTTCAAACTAAAATCTATCAAATTAGATGAAGAAGGACACTTCATACACATCACAGAAAAAAAAATCCATCAAGATGAGGTCTCAATTCTGAAATCTATGTCACAAATACAAGAGAATCCATGTATGTAAATGAAACATTACTAAAGTTTAAATCACACATAGAACACACACACTAATAGTAGGAGACTTTAACACCCAACTCTCACCAATGGAAAGGTCTGCCAGACAAAAACTTAACAGAAATAAGAGAGCTAAAAGAAGTCAAGAATTAAATGGACTTAAAGGACATCTACAAGACATATTGACCAAGCATAAAAGAAAATACCTTCTTCTCAGCACCTCATGGAACCTTCTCTAAAACTGACCATATACTCAGTCACTAAGCAAACCTCAAAAGTTTAAAAAAAAAATGAAATAACCCTCTGTTTCCTATCAGATCACTATAGCTTAAAATTAGAATTCAAAAACAACACTAAATGCAGAAAGCCTACAAACTCATGGAAATTGAACAATGCTCAGCTGAATCACCCATGTGTCAAGGAACAAATAAAAAAAGAAATTAAAACTTCCTTGAATTAAATTAAAATTAATGCACAACATACCCAAACAAATGGAACACTATGAAAGCAGTGATAATAGGAAAATTCATAGCATTAAGTGCCTTCATATAGAAAACTGAAAAATCTCACATTAGCAACTTAACAGCAAACCTGAAAGCTCTAGAACAAAAAGTAGCAGATTCACCTAGTAACAGTAGATGGCAGGGAATAATCAAACTGATGGTTAAAATCAATAAAATATAAACAAAAGAAACAATAGAATCATTGAAACATAGAGTTGGTTCTTCAAAAAAATCAACTAGATAGACAAAGCCTTATCCAAACTAATTGAAAAGCAAAAAGAGAATATCCAAATTAACAAAGTTGGAAATGAAAAGGGTGACATAACAACAGACACTGAGGAGAGCCAAAGAATCATTAGGCAATGCTCTGATAACCTCTACTCCACAAAATTGGAAAATGTAAAAGAAATGGACAATTTTCTGGGTATGTACCATTTACCAAAACAAAATCAAGACCCGATACACCAGATACACAATTAAATATACCCATAACCTTAAAGAAAATAGAGGCAGTCATCCAAAGCCTCCCAGCCAGATAAAAAAAAAAAAACAGGGCTAGATGGTTTCAGTGCAGAATTATACCAGAACTTAAAGAAGAGTTAATACCTATACTGCTCAAATTGTTGCACACAATAGAAACAGGAGTGTTGCCAAACTCCTTTTACAAGGCTACAGTTACAATGATACACAAACCACACAAAGACTCAACTAAGAAAGAGAATTACAGACCAATCTCCCTTATGAGCATTAATGTGAAAATACTTAAAACAATACTGGTAAACAGAATTCAAGAACACATCACAAAATCATCCACCATGATCAAGTTGGCTTCATCCCTGAGAAACAGAAATGGTTCAACATATGAAAACCTGTCAATGTAACCCACCACATAAATAAACTGAAAGATATAAAACATATGATTATCTCACTAGATCCTTAAGAAGACTGTGACAAAATTTAACACCTCTTTATGATAAAGGTCTTAGAGCGAACAGAGATGCAAGTAACATATCTAAGCATACTAAAAGCAAAATACAGAAAGCTGACAGCCAGCATCACATTAAATGAAAATCAAAAGAAAACAAAAAACTAAAATTGATTCCATAAAATCAGGAACAAGAGAAGGCTGTCCACTCTCCCTATAGCTATTCAATATACTACTTCAAGTTCTAGCTAGAGTAATAAGAAAACAAAAGGAGATAAAAAGGATTCAGATTGGAAAAGGAAGAATCCACTTTCAGTATTTGCAGATGATATGATAGTGTACATAAGTGAACCCAAAATTTCAACATGAGAACACCTACAGCTGATAAACATCTTCAATAATGTGGCAAGATAGAAGATCAGCTCCAAAAAGCAGTATCCCCTCTATATACAAATGATAATAGTTGAGAAAGAAATCAGAGAAAAACATCTGTTGTGAGAGGTTTTCTGTCCCATCTGGTTCCTGCAATTGTTAAGTCCCAAAGAAATCACACAGAGGTCTATATTAGTTATAAACTGATTGACCCATTAGCCCAGGCATCTTATTAACTTTTACAACTTATATTAGCCCATTATTCTTATCTGTGTTATCCCCATGGCATGGTACCTTTTTCAGCAAGGTGGTCACATTTTGCTTCTTCTATGTCTGGGGTCACACTGCCAACTAAGCTTTCTTCTTCCCAGAATTCTCTTGTTCTCATTGACTTGCCTCTACTTCCTATCTGGTTGTTCTACCTATACTTCCTGTCTGGCTACTGGCCAATCAGCATTTATCTAAAATAGAATTGACAGAATATAAAACATTGTCCCACACCAAACATCACCCTTTACAATAGCCACACAAAAACATAAAATAACTTAGGGTAAAGATAACCAAGAAGCAAAAGACCTGTATGAAAAGAACCTCAAGTATTTGAAAAAAGAAATTGAAGTAGATATCAGAAAATGGAGAGATCTTGACTCTTGACTAGGTAGGATCATCATAATAAAACTGGTAATCTTACCAATTTACAGATTCAATGCAATTCCCATCAAAATCCCAACACAGATCTTCACAGATCTCAAAAGAACAATACTCAAATTCATAGGGAAAAAGAAACACCCAGAATTTCAAAAATAATCATGTACAAGAATGGAACCTTCAGAAGCATCACCATATCTGATTTCAAGCTCTACTATAGAACTATAATAATGAAAATAACTTGGTTTTGGCACAAAAACAGACAGATGGACCAATGGAATTGAATCAAAGACCCTGATATTAATACATACACCTATAATCACCTGATTTTTGACAAAGAAGCTAAAATTATGCAATGGAAAAAAGAAAGCACCTTCAACAAATGGTGATGTCATTACTGGATGTTGACATATAGAAGAATGCAAATAGATCCATATATATCCCCATGCACAAAACTCATGACCAAATAGATCAAAGACCTCAGCATAAATCCAGCCACACTGAACCTCACTGAAGAGAAAGTTGGAAGTAGCCTTGAATGTATGGGAACAGGCAACCACTTACTAAATATAACACCAGTAGCATAGGCAGAGCAACAATTAATAAATGGGACCTCCTGAAACTAAGAAGCTTCTATGAGGCAAAGGACACAATCAATAAGTCAAAATGGCAGCCTATACAACTGGAAAAGGTATTCACTAACTCTATATCAGATATAGGAGTGATCTCCAAGATATACAAAAAAATCAAGAAAGTAGATATCAGAATATCAAATTATCTAATCATAAAATGGGGTGCAGATCTATAGACAGAATTATCAGCATAAGAATTGCAAATGGCTGAAAGACACTTAAGGAATTTTACAAAATATTTAGCCATCAGAGAAATGCAAATCAAAATGACTCTGAGATACCATGTAACACCTGTGAATAACTAAGATCATAACCTCAAATGATAGCTTACTCTGGAGAGGATGCTGAGTAAGGGGAACACTCCTCAATTGCTTATGGGAGTGCAAACTTGTACAGCTGATTTATACGTCAGCATGGCAGTTTCTCAGAGAACTGGGAATCAATCTATCTCAAGACCCAGCAGTACCACTTACTCTTAGGCATATATATACCCAAATGTTGGGAAGGGGCTGCTTGTTCGTCCTGGATGCCCAGAACCAAAATAATCACACAGAAACCATATTAATTAAATCACTGCTTGGTCCATTAGCTCTAAATTATTATTGGCTAACTCTTACATATTAATTTAACCCATCTCCATTAATCTGTGTATCACCACGAGGTTGTGGCCTACCAGCAAAGTTTCAGCATGTCTATCTCTGGTGGCAGATCATCCATGGTGTTTCCCTGACTATGCCTTCTTTTTCCCAGCATTCAGTTCCATCTTCTCTGTCTACCTAAGTTCTGCCCTATCAACAGGGCAGGGCAGTTCTTTATTCATTAGCCAATAAAAGCAACACGGGGACAGAAGAACCTCCCATAACACCAAAAAGATCCACAGTAATATTTGCTCAACTGTGCTCATAGCAGCATTATTTCTAATAGCCAGGACCTGAAAACAGCCTAGGTGCCCCTCAACCAAAAAATGGAATAAAAAAAATGTAATACATTTACACAAAGGAGTACTATCAATAAAAACAATGATATCTTGAAATTTGCATGCAAATGGATAGAACAAAATAAAGAGACCCTGAGGACACTGAGTGAGGTAATATAGATCCAGAAAGAAAACATGGTGTGTACTCACTTATAAGTGGGTATTAGACATAAAACAAAGGATGACCACCATATATTCAATGACCCAGAGAAGCTAGGTAAAAAGGAGAACCCTATGAGAGATATACATTGATCCCCAGAAAAAAAAATAATTAAACAAAATTGGGAGCTGTGAGGGGGGAGGAGAAAGAATGATGGAAGGGTAGGGAAAAGGGAGACAAGATAAGAAAAAATACTGTTGCTAATGGTAGGTTGACCTCATAAATCCCTGAATATATGGACAACACAAATTGGACTAGATAGGATTAAAACATAACACAAATTCAGATGGGTAGCAAAAAATGATGAGTTGGGAGGAGTGAATATGTTCAAAACTCATTGTACAAAATTTGTGAATAAATGATTAAAAAGTAAAATAGAGAGAGAGAAAATTCTTCACCACACTGACAAATGATACAAAACCAATTTAGCATGACTGTCCCTTATCAAAACACTTAAATATGCTACACCATCCCAGCTTTCATTCAGGCACCTCCTCCCTTCCCTTCTTCGGGGCCATTGATTCCCCCAGCTCAGCCTGTTTGGGCGCTCGGACTGGGTGGTGAGTTCAACCAGGCGGGAGTTCCTTTATTTCAATAGCCTGCCGGCAGCAAGGTAAACCCTTTGACTGCCTCTATGAGGTCCCCTGGCCAGCAAGGGGCCATGATCCTGTACCAGAGGATCCATTGGAGGGGTGAGTGCATTGCTGACCCATGGAAAGAGAGCACAGACATCCCCAGAGCCCCTAAACTCCCTGTTCATTCTGCACGGGCTCCTAACCCTGGCTACTACCCCCCTCTTCCTACCCCATCCCAGCTTGCATTCAGACACATCCTCACTTCCCTTCTCTGGGGCCATAGATCCCCCAGCTCGGCCTGTTTGGGCGCTAGGTCGGGTGGTGAGTACAACCAGGCTGGAGTTCCTCTGTTTCAATAGCCTGCCAGCAGCAAGGTAAGACTTTTGTCTGCTTTGTCTGTGAGGGCCCTGGCCAGAAAGGGACCCTGATCCTGTACCAGAAGACCCATAGGAGAGGTCCTTGACCAGCAAGAGGCCCTGATCCTGTACCAGAAGATCCATCAGAGAGCATTTGTAGGCAGAG
>LOEQ01009505.1:6862-19369 GCA_001685075.1 Bramus lutescens
GAGCTGCAAGGTTTTACAGCTAAAGCTGAGTCAGGAAGCATCTCTTAAATGAGACACATTTGTGTCTAGCAAACACAGCCCACCTGAGAAACTGCTGCTATCAATAAGCCATGCATAACTCTATTTTTTTTGGTCTAGAATTACTTCTCATGCTCTGTCAGTCTTTATGTGGATGCAGTCATCTACATGTTTGGCACCAGTTGTTGTCTGAGGTTTCTGTCCTGCACAGTTTCCACATTCATTAAGTCCCAAAGAAATCACAAAGAGGTCTACATTAATCATAAACTCATTGCCCCATTAGCTCAGTCTTCTTACTAACTTTTATGACTTACATTATCCCATTATTCTTATCTGTGTTAGGCACATGTCTCAGTACCTTTTTCAGCGGCATAGTCACATCTTGCTTCTTCTGTGTCTGGACAGGACTGCAGAGGAAGTTTCTCTCTTACCAGAATTCTCCTGTTCTCATTGACCCATCTCTACTTCCTGTCTGGTTCCTCCTATACATTCTTCCTGCGATGACCGGTTAGTCGTAAATAAATTTTGTATTAACTGTCTTATTAGATAATTTCCCTGCACCAAAAATTATGATAAATGGTCTATACTACTATGCATAGTCCCTATTGTATGATAAAAATAAATTCAGAGTTGTTTTGTATTATAAAATTTCAGATTATTTCCATTTTCATTTAAGAAAATCCATTAGAAATTATAAGGACAAAGTATTTGGAACATATACTGTTAAGAAATCAATTATTTGCCTTTCAAAATTGCATAGTACTTGTTATAAAGTCCATTTATGGTTCAATTCCTGATTAAACATATGGTAAAACAGATCTGACTTTTTGATTGCATAGAGTTTTGTCAACTTAAAAAATCCTTTTATTAATTAATTAGCTTGTATTTCAATTTCATTTGAGACAGAGATGAACCCCCATATTGGTTGTCCAGTACAAAGTGGTGAGCACAGAAATTGTACCCAAACAAACAACAAAGCAGCCTACATATATACACACACACACACACACACACACAGACACACATACACATATAATTTGTATTATGTAACAATAAATATCAAAGAAAATGGAGCTGTCATCGTAAGAGTTTCTATGGAAGGAATGGCAAAGTGTGGAGAAATGGTACCAGTGTGAAGTTGGAAAAAGGAAAGGGAAAGATAAAAGTTGCATAATTCTATTTAACTTAAAATATATTTAAAAAAGAATAGACTAAAAACCCAGCATGGTCCACAAAATGCTTCTTCACAATTCAAGAAATAATCTCATTTGGAAATTACAGAATATCTAATTTATCGTTGTATCACCTGCAGTGTTTTGGTGATTTGTTATTGTCTCTGAGCTATTAATATAAAAACACAAATAGATTTTTCAATAATAAAATTTTGAAATATATATAAAAGTACCTTTGCTTATTATTCTAATAATACATAGTTGTTTTGAGTAGCAATAATATAAAAAATAATGCTGTTATAGTAACATTATATTAATAATCCAGCCATGTAATGAAGCTATTTGTTTTTACTTACATTTTCCATGTGTCTCTTGTTCTTCTCTAAATTCCTTTTCCTTCTCTAAATTCACACTTTGAATTATTGTCTCTTTCCTTTCCAATATTCAGCTCTCTCTTTTTTCATATTGAACTCATTACATCTTAAACCATTCAATTAATATATCTTAAAACATTTTATTTTAATGTGAATTTCCCTTTATTTGGTTGTTGAGCTATTGGATGTCATCATCTCCCTCTTTAAAATTATTTATTTTAACTTTTGAGATTATAATATAATTACATCACCTCCATTTTTCCATTCAACTTTTCAAACACTCCCATATATATACTTCACTCTCTAGAAAATTTATAGCCTTTTTTCATTGTTTGTCATTATAAATATTTATGCATGTTTATTACTAAATATAACCTATCCAGTCCTTACAATACTGTTTGTATGTATATTCAAGCAAAGAGTTTTAACCTTGTACTAAGGATTACAGGCAACTAAAGAATGATGATATTGTAAGAAACAGTCTCCCTCAGGGAACAGAAAACCAGCTGTTTATACAATATTAAATTGTCATCTTTCTTTGTTTAAATATATTAACAACTAGCTTTTCTTTTATGTAAGTAATAATAAAGTAATTATAATAATTTATATTCAATAATCATATTGGCCATTATCGTCATAATACGTATCACCTGTCCTAGTTTGTTTAAATAGGAAAAGTCAAAACTTAAGTAGGCAAAAGTATCAAGCTGATTATGTATTCAAATTATCAGAATTAGGCAGGATTTGATTAAATGTACTGTGTGGATGTTATACCATTACTTTGCTCTGCAAAGCAGAATATACTTATAACAAATATAAATTAGAATATCTTAATTTGTTTTATCTTTGTTTATCTATTGTTACTTTGTAAGTGTAGTAACCTGTAATTTCTATGTACCTCGTAGTGTCTCCTTGCTAAATATTAGAGGGTATTAGACAACTAAGATTGATCTACCTCTTTAGACAGCATATTCACTTCAACTAGTGGGGGCAGCTTAGTCTTTCATTAATTTCTTTCAAGAATCAAATGATTCATGGTTGTTGTTCCTTTTTCAAGTTAAAATGATATATTTCATATAGTGATATATTGTTGCAAGTGGAAAAAAGTCTAGCATCAACCTCACTTTTGATTTTTACAAAGTTGAACCAGAAGAGGAGGGAGTTTATTGTGAGATTATTATCCCTTCTAGAAATGTCAAATAATCTATACAAATGAAATCTAATAAACACAACTGCATAAACATGAGCAGAACAGAGACAGGAAGAATAGGTACTTTAACAAAGATGGGGGAGCTCAAGAGTTCTCAAGCCTACACAAAGAACTGTAGGGACTAAGGAATGCAGAGAGCTAAAGATGTAGTCTTCCCCAGGGAATTGCACATCAATTGATTATCTAATATCAAATGGTCAATACTGGAAATATATACAGGATTGCAGGTTCCTTCTTTCTTTGCTGTTAGTTGGCTATCAGGCCATGAGGGGAGAGAGAGCAGAAAGGGCTGAAGCAACAAGCGGTTTGTTGTACAATGAAAATAGCCTTCTGGAATACAGTTTCTTTGTTATAGCTCAGCCTTATTAAAGAGTGAAGTGAGATATAAAGACTGGGAACAGTGGCTTGGTTGTCACCTAATTTGCATTAAACAGCATGCTTCTATTATAAAGTTCCATATGTGTCAGCAGGGTCCTATATCAAAGCTTCTAAAATGATATCTGATTACCATATGTGCATCAGGGGAAAGTTCCTGCAGGAAACTGTGCTAAGTGTCACATAAGTGGTAAGTCAGACATCTTGGTCTGAAGACATCCTCGATATAAGGTCAGATAGAGAGCCGGAAGTCCTCTGCTGGGAGGGAATCATCCATGCTGCAGAGCTCAGAGACAGCTGCTATGACAAGGTATGCTGAAACCTTTGACCAGCAGCACCTCCCAACACAGGATATAGTCCAAGGCATCCCCAAATGGCCTTGTCATAATGTAAAGGCCTAAAATTCAGCTGGTGTTCATTCAGTGAGGATGTTTGTCTCAGTAATCCAAGCCTGCTGCTATATTTCTGGAAGATACTTGGAGAGATGCTGGTCTTCAGCCTCTGTAGGCATTGAGATGAAGTTATACTTAATTTTGGTCAAGCAGCAGGATAGATATACTTTTCAATCAGAGTAAGGGGAAACCAGAAAAAAAAAGTTAGCTCCTTCCATTTTCTCTTATGTTGGGTACCACCAAAATATATAGTCCAGAAAATCCCTCACAAGCATGCCCAGAAGCTTGGGTTTTAGGTGAGTATAGATGAAATCAAATTGACAACCGATATTAGTCATTGAAGGTCCAAGTCTTGTCAGCTTGGCCCACAATCACATCTATTTATGCCATGCATAATTTAAATATAAAAACAACACGCAGTTTATAAATTTTATTAATATGGAATAACTAAAACATTGTACAATTGCAAATACATTATATATTTTAGAATAGGCAGCATGATTCCTTTGGGAAGGCTTAGTCTTTTAGTGTCTCATAATTTATGTATGATAATATAGATGTGTAATGCTTACCACTGGTATGATAATATATATGTGTAATGATTCCCTCTGGTATTATCCAAATCAGCATTATATTACATGAAAAAGACATAGAAGAAAGAAAATATAAATATCAGTTTAATATGATTGTATATGTGTATTTTTGCATGATTTAAACAAACCACAACAGAAATACTCATATCATTTACAATCCACACTCTGTAGATGGTAGCATGGCTTTAGATGGTATTGATAACTCTTTTCCTCTGCTACCCATTCTCAATTTCCTTTTCCCTCAGCAAAAAGCTCAGCAGATCTTGATTCTTTACTTGAAGAACAAACAAATACCTTTATCACTGAAGGATCTTGCCCTTTTATTATTATACTTGGACTGTGTTGCTGTAGTTTCTTATTATTGAATTTTCTTTTAAATTTTTGAGATTATTATATAATTTCACATATTTTTATGATTACAAATTTTATAATACAAAATACAAATATTTGTAATCACATTATCTTCTTCCATTTCCTCTCTCAAAACATTTCTGTTAAGCCTTGTTCTCTTTCAAATTCACACTCTCATTTTAAGTAGTTGTTTTAGGCAAATGTGCAACCTTAATCTGTATGATGTTATTGGTAAGTGTGCTTTCAGGGCCATTTGGTATAGAATAACTAATTGTTCTTTTCCCTGGGAAAGAGTATTTTTTCTGCTTTCAGCTTTCCTTAGTTGCCTGTACTTCTCTTGTAGAATTGGGGTCTCATGTAGTTTTTTATTGCCAGCAATCACAGGACATAGTAGAAGAGAAGAGAAGCCTTCCTTACCTCCATTGTGGAGAAACAATCCCAAATAATCTGGATCAATCACCAATTCTAACACTGCTTTTCATTTCTTACTCATTGGCTCAAGGGTGCCAAAAGCCCAATGTGACTGAGAAGTCTGAGCTTCTATTCTAATGAAATATTTATTGTGTCTCCTGGCAGGAGTGCTCCCCCGTCTGGAACTAAAACTGCTAAGTCAACATAATTTAGTGTCCTGGGAACAGGATGCAAAAACACTTCCATTTCCCTCAGCACATTGTCAGTCAGACAGTTTACTATGATAGAATAACAGCCAGATGTGCAGTTGTATACTGATTCATCACTGTAGTCAATGGTCTGAAAACCCTGGAAAGAAAAGCTGACTTCCTAGGGACAAACTTCTGTGAGGCCAGTGTAGAGAGTGTAGAGAGCAAAGATTAAGAGATGAGTCCATCTGTACGTTGAGAGGGCCCCATCACAGCCAGAATGAGGCAGAGAATGGGAGGACCATACGTACGGGAAGGCAATAAGGGTGTGAACAAATGGCAGCTGTTCACCCTGAATCAACAACTGGGACTAAGCCAAACTGAATCCTAGGGTCAAGTAGAGAGTTCTCTGCTTGAAGGTCTTGATGGATTTTGTTTTTTGTTTTGACATTCTCATGAGCCATTATATATTTCTCCCCAAATATACCATGATAATATATGGCATCAAGACTCTTGGTGATTTCAATGGAATTTCTTGTCAACTAGTGAGTGTTGCGTATAACGTTTCTGGGTTTTGTTTTTGCTAATTAGTTGCTCTGGGTGTGTTTTAAGTGGATTTTATTAGTTTAAAAACCTGGTACCAACATTGCCTTCTCATATTCATTATTATTTAGGCTCTCTTTGGGATAACCAAAGTTAGGTTTAAATACCACAGCTAATACAGGATGGAGCAAAGATTCATCTCCTTTCTAGTAACATTGAAAACAATGCTTTTGACTGTTGTAGATTCCTCTTTACTACTGGGGAAAATGGCATCTAATTTGGAGTATACCCTGACAAAAGTAAACTAAGTTTTTTTTAATCAATTAACTTATCCTAGTACTAAACATTTAATGAAGTCCTAAAATATGTTAAATATTGAACACAGCAAAGGAAACTCAAGAATGCATAAAGTGTGCTGTAGCACTGTTCATTTGCAGACCTTACTAATTATTTTGTAAATAAATCTCGATTTGTTTGTAAAGATGATCATGTTCAGCAAAGGAAGGTGAAATTTGTTAAAGGTTAGTTTTTCTTTTCAGATTAAAAAAGCTTGCCAAGTCTGTGTTCTTATTAATTCATTTCATGGTGTGATGTTTTTAGTGTAGAGTAGATGTAATCTCTGTAATATAATTTTGACCATATATTACCTCCTGCTTTCAATGTTCAGCCTGAAATCCGAACAGGGCATCATCTCTCAGGTTTTTCCTTGATACATGTTCTGATTTATTTCAAAGATTAAAGAAAAATATCATTTTACGGATGGGCAGCTACAAGTTAAGTGGAAAATGAACATTTTTTTCTTCTTTTATTTTAAGAACTCCACTAAAACACAGATTACTACCTTGGTTATTAGTATCTCCCTGACTTTATGGGAGTCGAAGGATGTAGGACAAGGAGGACACCACTATACTGAAACCAAGTTTCTATGAAACAGTAAAGGGAGAACTGACTATGAAAACCTAATTTTATCAGGATTTGAAAAATATGCTGTAACACTGACAAACCTGCTTAGCCAGGATGCTTCCAAGAAAACAAAGAAATAAACCTGTTAGGATTTCCTTGCCTGAAGAAGCAATGTTTCTATCAGCTAATTGGTCTGGATTAATTTATACTTAAATTCATTTTTTAATGTCATGTATGAAAATTTTGTTTGCTCTACCTCTTCAATATAAATTGATTGTCTACAGCCCCATGTCCATTATTTTATAGGGTTTAAATTAAAATATATTTTCTTTATAAAGCTGCAAGAAGAATATTATATCCATAATACCCTTTCTTTTCTTCCTTATTTATTTCTGTTTCACTAGGTTGTGGCTGGAAAAAATGCATATATTTCAGTTATTCAATTCAATATTTTTCCATATATGTACATTGTAGTATGCTTGGATTATTATGCTAATTGGTATAACAGTCACCTGTAGTTTTTTTTATTTCTGTGTGTCATGAAGATATTGAGGTCTGTAAGTCTAAGCAAATTCCAGGTATATCATAAATTAGCTATAGTCATAATGGTACATATTAGGGTAAGAATATTTATTCTGCATGAAACAAAATTTATGGCATTTGACCAATATAACTGCCTTCCCTCTAACCTTCCAACCCATGTTAACCACTATTCCACAAATTATTTCTGAGTTAAAGTGCATATTTAAACATACCATGTACTATTTATTTCTTATGTATGTAAATAATTTCACTTAAGACAATATCTGACTAAATAATTTATGTTGTTACAATATTCAAGATTCTTTAAGATGCCCTCTCACTTACACACATTCCTGCAACATACACCTCTCTCAGACAATTTTTTAAAGTTATAAAAAGTTAGAAAAACAAGTCAAAAAAGGGAGAAAATGTGAAGCACAGAATATTACTAGTTTTAATTAGCTTGAGGGTGTGAATAAGTATTGACTATCAAATAGCTATGAGCCTTTTATTTAAGGATAGGAACTAGATAGTTGTGCTGAATGTATACAAGTAGTGTGAATATCCTAAGTACTCTTAGGATATAAAGTTTAGAATTCTCATTGAACAGTATGTTTTTGTCAAGCAAATTATATATATGCTGAATATTTTGTAGGCTGTCCACTTTTAGAATAAAAGTTCATAACAAACAAATTACTTTTCCACAAACTTATATGACACCATTCCACATGTAACTCATATATTTCAACTAACTGTGCTAGGCAAGTTGGTATTCATTTGGATATCTTGTATGATAATTTCAGATTGTATCAATTCAACTACAAAGCTGTATTTTGCTGTATTTGTCTAATTCCTTTGTTTCTTTTTATAATATAGATTTCCTAAGATTTCCACAGAATGGATGCTCATTAACTGAGATATTACATTATAAAATGAAAAGAAACATTATTTAATATATTACATGTTATATTTTATTATAGTTAATATTCTTAATAATTATATTTTAATTTAAATCCATTCTGTAATATATTTCCTATATTTTATTGCCTATGAGTGACTGATTTTTACAGTAATAAAATTAACATGTATTTAGCCATGAAGAGACATTAACATGCCATCTTTACATAACAGTATTTGAAAAAAATCTGTAGCCCATGAGCTACTTCTGGTTGTTTTGCATTAAGGAAAACAGCTACTTTGAACCATTCCTCCAAAAGCCTAACAGATTAACCTCATACAAATAATAAGATTGCCATGTGAAAGTTCAACAGATAAGTTTGTTTTTGTATAACTGACAAATTTCAATCAACTCTATGTTAGAAAATGTAAGTTTATTCCAATTTCTACAATTAGAAATGGTAGTGATTTTAATTCTTTTCAAAATAACTATTGTTCTGCCAGGCCTCCTTAGCTTATTCCCTAGGGAAAGGTGAATGTGTTATATGCCTATTCTGCAGTCCCACTATTCAGAACAATCAGATGCACTAGGGAATCAAGTCAAAGCAGGAACTGAGTTTATTACTGTGAGTATCATCTTATATAGGTTAAGCAACATCATGAGAGCCGATGTGATGCAGGGGTACCTCCAGCCAATGATAGACAGCCAAGCCCTCCTTCTGGCTGGAGATTTTGCTGTTTCATGCTCACTCAGTAGCTTTGAGACTATCCTTCATACTTGAGCAAGGCTTTTCTCTGTCCTAGAGGCCTCGAGTTACAGGCCCTGAGATAATTTTGGTCCAACAACTCCCTCTTCTTGTTTTATATTCCACCCCCTACTCTAGTCACCAGGCTAGAATAACCCACTGGGGAGAGGTTACCAGTCACTGCCACCCCATCCAGCGCTTCAGCCTTGACACCCTCAATTTGAGAGTTCATCCATAGGGTGAGATGTGTCAAACTAATCATAATGTACTCTAAGGGTCATGAGATTTACCTGTTGTATCTGTTTTTGGAATGCATGTTTCAGCCTTTGGACAGTACATAGTCCAAAAAGACAGAAAAATAAACAAACAGCCATTGGCCCAATGAGTGTGCTAAGCCATGGGGACCAATTTAACCAGGTCTCATAGGAGACCCTTGACTTAAAAGAATCAATATCTTATCTTAACATATTTAGGGTGCTTGTAAGTATCCTGGAATGGTCTACATAGAAGCAACATTCTTCCCCAAGTACCCTGCAAAATTCTTTCCTATTCCATAAACAAGTCCAAGCCTTTCCTATTTTGTACAGTTACCCTTGCTGAGGAATGAAAAACTTTTGTAAATAATGTAACACAGTCCCTGTCTTTTCTAAGGTTGCTGTCAATTGTAAGCAAATTATTCCCATTTCTTCTTGTAAAATCACCAGGGATGAGGTGCCCAGGGCAGTCCAGGCCATCTTTAGCCCCGTCAATGTGGTGATGGCCAGGGTTGTTTGGGGCTATTTCTTATGCCTTGAGGCCAGGAATTTTTCTTGCATGTGGTAAAGTACATGAGGGAAAATTAATACAAGCAGGTAAGTATTATTATGCTAAATGATCAGTGAGTCAGAAAGGCAGGGAGTAACTCCTGGCTCTTGGTAGATCCAAAAATACCCATCTAAATTGAGTGCATCTTCCATATAGGGGTTTCTGTTATAGGGGTACCTGGGAGACCCTGGAGATCATTATATCTCCATGTTGTTTTATCCAATGTCCAGTCCCAGTTTGCTCACATCCCCAGGAAGAACAATAGTAATCATGAGCCCCACTGCCTGCAGTTTCTAATCATGGAGGCAGTCTGTTTGCACACTGGGCATACATAAAAAAGGTTCAGGAGAGCATGTCTCCTGAGGACATGAGAATACACCCAGACTCTTAAGGATAAGATGCCTGCAATAGGGTGCACTCCTGAGAGCCTCTGCATTCAGGTCTCCCTTTGATCCCTAGAATCCAGTCTAGCACATTCTAGCTCCCACATGCTGAATCACATAGGACAAACATCAGGTCAGGCCATCACATTCTGAGTATTGCCATCTGAGAAGTCTGGTTTAGGATCGCTTTAGTGCCAACATTCGACAAGATCCTTCTGTGGTTGGTGGGGGCTTGTTGCCTGAACCTTGATACCTGTGAGAAGAGTTAACATGATTACCACTAGGAGGGCCCACTGAAATACATAAGCAAGCAACACTTTCCTCAAGGGTCAGTCTCCCTTGGTCATTGGTGATTTTTCTTGTGTTTGAATTTAAGTAACCTCTTTCTTTCTTTATTGGTCATCTTGATCTTCCCCATTGTCTTGAGGGAGGGGAGAAATTTTAAGTTATGAGCAGGTAGCCATATAAACATTTCCCCTAAGTTTGGTAAGACACATCCATATCCTTGGCCTTGTATCAACAAGGGATCTGGGCTCCTCCACTGGTTAGAGAAAGGATCTTTCTACCTAACCTTTAGGCAGGGCCTCATTGGTAGTCATCCCCACTATTTCTGGAAACTATTTTGTTCATCTGATTTTTGAAAATTTAAAATATTGATGGTTAATAACACCTTTTGCAGTTATAGATGGGGGAGACTTTTCCTCCTTTTGTCTTGTAAGGACCTCTTTGAGATATTGGTGATATAACAATTGCTTGACCTTGAGGGTTGTATGGGGTCCTGGTGGTATGGGATATATTCCATCTCTGGAAGAATTCTTTTAATGTTTTACTTAGAAAACAGGGGCTGATGCCAGTCTTGACATGTTATGGTAGTCCCAATATAGCAAACCATTGTAAGAAGTGACTTTTGGCATGGGCTACCTTTTCTCCTGAATTGGCAGTTGTAGGAGGAGGCTGCTTGTTAGTTCCCTGCTGCTCAGTCCTGAAATATTCAAACAAAAACTGAATTAATTATTCACTGTTTGGACCATTTGCTCTAGCTTCTTATTGACTAACTCTTACATATTAATTTAACCCATCTCCATTAGTCTGTGTATCGCCACATGGCAGTGACTTACTGGCAAATTTTGGCATGTGTGACTCTGGCAGTGGCTCTATGGCTTCACTCTGACTCTGCCTTCCTTCTACCTTGCTATAGGCCAAGCCAGTATCTTTAATTCATTAACCAATAAAAGCAACACATAGATAGAAGAACTTCCTACACCATTTCAACTTTTCTGTTTAAATAAAAAGGGAGGCTTTAATTTTAACATAGTAAAATTACATATAACAAAACAGTTATCAAGCAAGAATTGCAGTTACAATATTTATATATACTTTATCTCTTATCATAACTAAGGAAAACTATAACTGTAGCTAAATTCTTCAACTACATCAAAGACTCCAGAAGGAGTATTATTACCTAAATAAACAGGAAATGCATTGTAAGCAACTTCTAAAACTTTAGAATTGACAGAGACATCTCACTGTCTAGACAATCACCCAAAGATCTTTTGTATTGCTGGAGCATCCATCTTCAGCCTATAGGCCCATATTATCCAGCAGACTTTTCCATGAAACAGGAAATTTCAAAGACAGTTCTGCCTTATATTGGCAGCTTGTCAGTCACATTCTTCTGTGTTCTACAGAATGTTTCACAGACTCTTTCATGAAGCAGGAACCCTGAAGGATTGTCTCACCTTTAGGCAAGTTCACCAGTCATTTCTCTGTGGGACGTGCATGTCCAGTTAATCAAGCAGTCCAGGCAAGCACAGTTTCTTGCCCAAATTGGTAAGCAACTTCATAAGGAATCTGTTCAATGCCCATCTTCCTCTTAAAGTTATTGGTGATGCCAGGAGCAGATGTATCTCATTGTTATGAAAAGTTCTAAGTTATCAAAACATTTTAAATCCCATATTCTAAAGGTCTTTGAAAGGTTTGAATATTATCTAACTAAAATATATCTCTATATATCTAAAAAACCTAACTAACATGACTAGAATCTTAACTATTATAGATGACACTCTATTAACCTATATTTCTAAATTATATATTATATTTTCAAATGAGCTGCACAAACGCACTAACTTTATCAGAGCAGAAATATGGCTTCTCTCTGATGCTGCCTTCCTTCTACCTTGCTATAGGCCATGCCAGTTTCTTTCTTCATTAACCAATAAAAGCAACACATAGACAGAAGGACCTCCCACACCATTTAATGTATCACTAATGAAACAGGGACTGTTGTTGGTCTTGACCTGTTGTGGTATTCCCAACATAGGAAAACATTGTAAGAAGATACCTTAGAGTATGTGTCTATAGCCATAAAACTATATTTAACTTGCCAAATGGGGGGTAATGCATTATATCTGTTTGCAAGATAATATTGAATCCTAACCCTCTTGGGTTCACCCCTGGCCCTTGTAAATGGGTAGATGCAGAGAAACTCTTGGCAAGTCTTACATGTATGAACAATTCTCTTTAATTCTATTGTGGGGTTCTGGGGGTATATATATTTGAGTTCTCTCCAGTTTACATGAGTTAAGTCATACATTTGGGTAATATTTTGTATGGGCAGGATTGAGA
>LOEQ01009505.1:21876-32890 GCA_001685075.1 Bramus lutescens
TGACATTCTGTGATGCCACAAACAATTGACTCACAGAATCTTCCCTAAAGTCAGCATAATCCATACTACTATCTTGCATCATACCCTCACTAGAAGCTTAGTAAATTTAACTCTAAACCCATTAGGGGGCCAGTTTCCTCTCAAGTCTTGTCTGCACATGGAAAATAAAGTCCAGAAATGTCTGCCCTGGTTTTGCATGATCCCAGTTGTAGATGATTCAGTGGGTCCATCTTCTAATTTACTTCTCTCCTCACAGACAATATTTACTTTCCTTTTTGTCTTTGCATCTGCCTGTCATATTCCTTCCCCCTGGGATTGCTCTTCAGTAAATTGTGGCCATTTTTGATCTTCATCCTCATCTATCTTCTTTTCTCTTATTCTTTTTGTTACTTGGTTACTTTTGGATTATTCAGACCTCTCCCCATCTTTGGCCATTTTCTGTACCTCACCTGTGTACTTTACCACGGCTCTTCTAGCCAGTTGATTATTTTCAGATTCTTTAGACTTCTCCCAGTCTCTGGCTTTTTCCTTACCCACCATTGGGGTAGGCAGAGCAGCAGAGTGAAAACATGACTTAGAGACCATAATAGTTGGATAGAATCCTAATGTTGGGCATATATCAAAGTGGTTTTCCCTTTCTCTGGCCATAGTCTCTACCGGGTTCCACGTGTCCAATGAGAAACGATTCATGTTGTGTACCCAGGGGGCCAGGATAATTATATCCTCCCATGTCTGGATTTCATTGTGCTCTGACAATTTCAGGCCTCGGGAGAGTAGCATATATCTCAGCGCCTTCAGCACTAGGCCATTTTTGTGTGAAGTAGCATTACCTATCATGGGGTCTTATGCACCTTGACTGTCCACTTAGCACTGTGATCAGTTGTGTCCCTGTTTAGACATCAGTTGCCAAGCCTCCTTAGACTTATTCCCCAAGGAAAGGTGAGTGAGCTATCCACCCTTTTATCAGCCCCACTATGCAGGAAAATCAAATGCAATATGGAGTCAAGTCAAAGCAGGAATTCAGTTTATTATTGTGAGCGTCAGTTTATATAGGTTAAACAACATCACAAAAGCTGATGTGATGCAGGGGCACTTCCAGCCAATGAGAGATAGCCACGCCTTCCTTCTGGCTGGAAGAGTGTCTACCTAGATTTTGCTTTCTCATCCTCACTTGGTAGCTTTGAGAATATCCTTCAAATTTGAGCCAGGCTTTTTTCTGTACTATAGGCCTCAAGGTACAGGCTCTGAGATAATTTTGACCCAACATTGTTATTTTTTCATAGATTCCAGGTTAGACTAATGAAATTACTAAAACATTATTGCTGTTTGCTATAATTGTATACAGTATTTTCCCGTTCAGCTGCAAAATTATTAAGGACATATCTTTTTCATTGAAATAAAGTAATAAATGTATTTAATTCTAAATTTCAGAAATACTAAAATGAAAGAAAAAGTTATTGTGTAAGACAGGGTTTAATGAAATCTGAGAAATAATAAAGAGTGTGTTTTAGTTCTTACTTTATTTCTGTCCCCTTTTTTGTATTGTTTCCTAAGCTTTAGAGACAATAGTACAAACTTACTCTTTATGACTGAGTACTCAACTGTCACTTATTCTCTGTATTCTGAACAACCGTGAGTTTCTGTGTCCACTAAAGCTCACCAAAAGAGGATACTTATCTTGATGAGGCCACTTGTAGAATTTTTCTATGAGTATAAATGTAAATATTTAAATGAGCAGTTTAATATCATATTGCTTTAACTAAACAACTATTGTAATTTTCCCTCTATGACCTAAGTTTTGTTTAACCATGTGTACTTGATTGCCTTATAGTACCAAGCACCATTTCTCTTCAATGGAGCCATTCTCAAACCTTATCAAAGTGTGATTAGGTGCCAAAATAATATTTGTACCACAATTATACAAGTTGATGAATCTTGCCTTGAGATTTGTTATCGTTCATAGAGTTCACAGTCAGATAAGAACACAGATGGCTTTTCTTGCACTGGAGCTTCCATAGCCTTAGAAAACAATACTATGAAATATTTTTAAGATACAGAAGTAGGATATTTATTTTATAATTTGTATAATAATATATTTAGCTATCTGCATGTACTTATAAAATTAGCATTGCAACAATGAAGGTTTTATGTTGTACAGCCTACATTGACAATAATTTAATGTAAGTTAGTTCTCATCAGGGATGTAGCACCTGAGTCATTCCTCATGTTCTAGTAGATAGTCCTACATGTATCAACCTACAGGCTAAACTGAGTAGACAAAGTGGATTTTATTAAAAATAAAATGAAGTTGGGAGGGAAATGCGGTTTGGGAAATGAGGAATTTTGAGGGAAGGGCATGGGAGTAAAGTCCATGGAAAAATGTTAAATGCATATAAATATGAATTTCCAAAACAATAAGGAAGTTAAAAATTCAATCCTAAAAACATCTTTGAATAAAGCAAATAACTTTCAGAACAGGAACTTCTCATGAGAGTTGGACTTATGATAAGAAAACTAATGAGACTTCTTTATACCTAGTATGTAAATATTGAAAGGGTAAAACCATAGATGTTATATGACTTTAATATTCCTTTATCAAATATTCATGGTTGAGAAGTGCCTTTTGTGTCTTGCCATAAGAATCTTGTTCATTGTGATATTTCAAAAAGAACCCTTTTTCTTACTTCTTACTGGGTTCTGGAGGTTTTTTGGGATCAGAGTCCCTTAGAGAAACATTAATAAAGAGGCTTTACAATGTGAACCTTTCAGCATCTTTAGATAATCTTTGTGAAATCCATTGTTCTTCTGTGATTGTATGAATGACCTCTTTGAAAGGATTAATAACTTTATCTTTTTTCACGTCATTATGTTTTCTGGGGGAAAATCCTGATGTGCTTCATCATAATAGCATGGAATCTTTTTGCTCAGTTTAGCTAAGACTTAAGGAGACTGTTCATAGAAGCTGTTCTTGAAACCCTGATCTATAATTTTGGAGAATCGTCCTAGCATAAAACCAGAGGCTTTTAAAGAGGAACACGGCCATTAAAACTCTTAAGTGAAAATTAGTTTCAAATTTTACAATCAGGTATTAAACCATGTGGAAAACCATAAGATTTTGTTAATCTTCTGAGCTTCCTCAGTGTCAATTCATGACCTTTTCTTTTTGTAAAATTCCTCCATCTCTAATAGCATAGACACTCACACACACACACACACACATTGCATGCACACAAACATATAGACAAACACGCACACACACACACATGTGCATGCCCACACTTAGATAAGTTCTAATTAAGTCATCCTAAACTGTCTTTTTTCTACCAGATAACTTTGTTACTCTTGAAGACAAGTTCAAAACAGCTGTTTGTTTTGTGCAGAACTTTCAGAATTCATCACAATTACTCATTAACTTTTAATACATTTCTTTTGGATCTCTATATTCCAAAGAAGATTTTTCATTTTACTTTTAAGAAATGCATATTTAAATTTGTGTGTGTGTGTGTGTGTGCTTAAGTGTGTTATGAAAGTCAGAAGGGGGTTTTGGATGACCTGGAACTGGAATTAGAGTTGGTTATTAGCCATCTCTGAGGAGGGGGAGTGATTTTGAGACCTCAAATCATGCCCCCATTGTCATGCTTCCAGCAAGACCACTTTTCTAATCCTCCCCCAAAAAGCTACTAACCTAAGACCAAGTAGAAGCCTGACAATGATGAGGTAGTGCATCTAAATTAAACCACAATAAGTAAACTCTAAACCAATTTTTCTCTCTTGGAATTTTATATTTTAAAATGAGACATTATAGTTTTACCACATTTTTCATGTTTTTCTGTTTCTTTAGGTAAAGAGGCATTGCTGAACCAGTGATTCATGTTTAAGAAAACTAATTCAGTTTTGCACAATATCAGATTTTTTTTCAATGCCTAAAGTAAGAACTAGTGCTCTCTAATCCAGGAGTATTTAACGTCCTCCCATCTTTCTCTTTGAAATTTCATCTTTATTATTAAGAATAATGCCAAAAATATTTTTCAAAATGTTTTAAGATCACTGAAACTGAATGCTGTCTTCTTGTGAACTGGATTAAAATGAGGCTTAAATCAATGAAGACTGTGATTATTTTAATCATTACTGTTTTCTTGACAGTTTGACACTTAATTCCATAAAAGGACAGATACAGTACATGGAACATATAAAGAACAAGAAAGGAAGATTAGTATTTCATTTTTCAGGTGTCATGGATCAACCATATTTAGTTTTCTTAAAGAATCGAATGTATTTAAGTACTACAGTTTTCAATAATTGCTGTTTGTCTCATTTGCATTACATCAATTTTGAAAAGGTTTTTTAAGCTGGTCTGTGACATGCTTTCATCATTCTTATAACTGAGAGCTTTTACTGGGAGGGAAAAGAGTAGCAACAGAACACTTGCAAATATGTGGGTCCCACTCGACTTCCTCATTAGTATGTTTGCACAATTGTTTTTAATATTTTTTCTGATTCTTAAACAATAGATTATAATATATAATAATTACCAAAGTTAACTGGACAGGATATACTTACACATTTTGCTTTAAATATTTAAACCCTTCATATGTCATCTTTACTTAATTCAATAGACATTTTAATTTAGCATTTTGTATTTAAGAGTTTGCTGCCCAGACATGAATTTATCAACTAAAAATGGCAGATTTTGTTTAAATTTGATCTTTTAAATATGCTTAAAACACTCAAAGTTATTTTTTAATTAAATGTGACTCATGAGCATAGATATAGTGAGAATCTTTAACCACAACTGATTGTTTTGACATATGAAAATGTTACAAGTTTACTTCATGTATAAAGTTTCTGGCCTATTTTGCAGGTCCAATTTAAGTACATACTTAGTTCCTTTTTGAATACATCTGTCCAACACTACAGGTACATCTCTGGCATTTTAATTACCTTGAAAACAATGTTTTCTCTTCTAAATTGGAAGATATTGCCTTCTCTGAAAATCATAACAAAAAAAAGCTCTTCACCTTCCTCTGCAGCTAAATGCTATCATTCTTTCTTTACTTCCATACTTGCCTAGAGTTACAGAATTTCTTCTCCTGTACATAGTTGATGATTCTGTGATATTTTCCTTTAAAGGAGTGAACATATTTGTATGATCAAAGAGAAAACAAATCTCCACCATAATTTGTACTGGTGGCATACAAGCAATGTCAATATAGTAAAATCTCAGTGTGATACAGGAAGTGAATGAACATGTTTCCTAATCCAAAGTGTTTTCCTGCATAGATAACTAGAGTCAAGTTTCAATGTCAATATATAGCAATGATTTTAGTACTTTAGATAGCATATGAAGAAAAGCAATAGTTTATTTTATTGATTCTTCCACTTATCATTTCATTGAAGACTAAATTTTTGCAATTACAGGTTACGTAAATGTCCTCACTTGAATATTTTTCATAACTCACTTGAAATGGAGATTTTTCTTTGTGTTTTAAATTTTTGCGACACTGTAGTCCATAAATGAATTTGACAAGACTTGTGATTTGAAGTATTTTACTTCTCAAAATGCCTTTACTGCAGTTTAAGCTTCAAATATAAACACTGTTTTACCTTGTACTTGTAGTTTGATTTATTAAGAAATGTCAAGTCTATAGCAAAAATCATTTTGTACTGTGATTTATTGTTTGGTAGTAATAAAGTTATTCTTGTTCAGTAGAATTGTGGTCTCATCATCAAGCTCAAAATACATATATATAAACTTTGTTATTGATTATCCATTCAAATCCTTGTTTGTTATGGTGAGTCAGGCTATTCAACCTGCATGTTTGACCAAATTTACAAATCATGGTGATTCAGCTTACAAGAATGAATGATGTTCAGTATTGATTCTACTGTTTCAATTACAAATGATAGATTATAATGTTCATCAAAGTGCCTATGGTATAGAAACTAACTACACTTTGAATATCATATTTTTTCGGGATACAGATTATGAGACTGAGTTAGTAAACAGGACATTTAATGCAATGTCCATTAATAAACAGGTTTTTGGATAGTTTATAATACTTTATAATAGTTTTATAATACTTATTTTACCCATAGCTTCACATCATTTACTTAATTTTATTTTGTCATGAGAAAAATTGCTATAATATGGTACACTTTGATTTATGTTTCTCATTGTTTCTGTGTTTTCATGAGTTGAAATATGGTTATAACTGTTTGGTCTATTAATAATAATCTGTTATGTGTCTTTTATGTGGCAGCAATAGTATAACTTCATAATAAATATGAGTTGGCATTTATTTGATAATAAAATAATCCTTATTGAATTGTATTAAAATGTCATGATACAAATGTGTTTTTTTACCTTTATATATATGATGACTATGACCTGGTAAAATGAAAAATAATAAATTGAACTGTCAGTGTAACTTGATATATGTGACACATGAATCCCAGAAAAGTAGCAACACCATCAATCATGTTTTTAATGTTCTATCTAGCATGAGAAAAATCATGAGACCATAATATAAGACCTGTAAAAACATTTTTAGATTACAGTACTTTTGCATATACACATCTACCAGACACTGGTTTGTATAATTTCTACTTTTCTTACAATGTTCTTCATTTCACTAATGAAATCATTGCTTTTAACCAACATTTTACTGTATTATCTAAAATTATATATAGGGAAAATATATGTAATGTGCATTTAATGTCTTAAAGACAGAACATATATTTTCTAATATGAGAAAAACAAATGAATTACAAAATTTCCATCTTTTGATCATTGTCTAGGCATGGTAGATTAGGATTTGTCCATTGGTTCATAAATCCTTTTGCAGTTCATTGAGTATATTGAATGCCTTTATAAGACACAAGGCAGATATACAGTTTCATATCACACACAGGACAGAATTTAATTTTAGACAATGGTGAAAACAATAAACATAAATTTTGACTTAAATTTTGACTTAAACAATTTAAGTTGTCATGTATTTGTTTCTGTGCTGAGAATATAATAAATAATGGTACTACATTTAAATATAAACTGTGAGAAAGAAAATTGTTGTCTGTTTAACTTTTTTTTAGGACCTGGAAGATTCAGCCTATTTTAACACATAATAAGTCAGTTACATAAAATATTGTTTCTAAAAAGAGATAATTTTCTTATTTCTTTGCACACAATGTCTGTGTGTGTTGTGTGTATGTACGTCATTTGTTTTATGTTGAATGAGTAGCTTAAAATATTATTTTTCTTCCTTTACAAAGACAATAAAGGAGATGGTACGATCTCGCACCCCAATGAAAGAGGCAACAACTGTGGAAATCTGGACTCATCCTCATCCACAGGTATCAAAACAACATGCTTTAATATTTCCTACCTTTACCTTTTGCAAGACAAGTTCAAACTTCCCTTCAAAGATACAATATTTGGGTCTATTAAAACATACTAACAGTATACAGATAGAATAACACATAAACTTGCTCTTGTATAGCATGTAATATATGAAAATTCAAGGAATGATAACATGTTTCAAGTTTAAACTCTGTTCATAGATAAGAAAGGAATGAGAGAGTTGTATGTAATGGCAGATATATGCCATATATTAGGAAAACTGTAAGAATACCAAAACCAGAAACCAAAGAGTAGCAAAGTGCCTCTGAGCTCCATGGTAAATAAAACAAGTGGTGGGAAGATAAGTGATAAAACTTCATTAATAAGCAAGTTGATTTTGTCACATATCTGAAAGTTCTTAAAGAAAATTTCTTAGGAGAGTTCATGCATTATGTGTAAATTAATAGAGACATTAAAGTCTTCTAATATAGTATTGTAGTCAATAAAATTTTATGGAAGAAAATTCAGATAATTAGATTTCTTTGAAAAATGTCCTCTAGAGAGATGACTTTTTACAGATTAGCAAAATAGGAATGGGAGAATATGAGAGTGGCCATGATTCTAAGATAACCTCTATCCATCCTTTTATTCAATACACTCAGTTTGACAATGTTTATAATAAAGGGATAGTTTTTTGATCCTCATTATCTTCAATGATTTTATAAGATTATGAGGAATTAGTGTTTTCATATATGTGATTTATCATGTTTCTTTAGGTATTTTCAATTTGAGCTCCAGCGATGAAAATGAAATTGTAAATACATTATTTCTTTCTATTGCGTTTTGCTTTGTTTTCTCAAAGTTCAAAGCACCTACTTACTTGGCTAAAAACTCAGGGTGTACTGTATCATGAATAATAAAAATTCAGAGACAGAATTTGGGGTTCAACTCGAAAACCAGAAAAGCAAACCAGCCAAGTGACTAGAGAAATTTTACCTCTATCAATGCTGCGTGACCATAAACTAAGCAATTAACCTCTCTCTCCTCCACTTTTATATTCTCTCTAGTGCTAGGGTTGAATGTGTGACTCCCTAGTTCTGAGATTAAAGGTGTAAGCACAGCTACCTTAATTTGTTTCTGCATTGATCTTGTGTAGCCCAGGGTAATATTGAACTCACAGAGATCCATCTGCCTCTGTCTCCCAAATCCTGGGATTAAAAGTGTGTGTCACCATTGCCTAACCTCTAGTGGCTTTACCTTTGCCTCTGGTCGTCAGGCCATATTTATTTATCAAAATATATGTAAAATACCATTATAGTGTACTTTTGTGATGTCTTAGAGAAAAGTGTGTGTTTTGTGAAAATATAAGTTAACTATTGCCATAGAATCATTTGAGACCAGAATGGGGACTTTTGAGAATTGTTTTATATCTTCTAGAGCTATTTTGTACAAGCACTTGAATACCAAACAAATTAGTCTGTTATTCTTTACACAAGGGGAAGCATTATCTTTTGATAAATCAGTGTGCTTTAATGTTACCCATATTATTTGTAAGTAGATTTTCTTTTTTATTGTTTTAGAAAACACCCATTTCACTGTCCAAGCAGAGTCATAAACTTCAGCCACAATTAATAGCATTTGATAGTATTATTAATTAAACTTTGTTCCTTAATTAATGTTGTTATAAGTGATTGTTAAAGAAAATACTCTAAATCTTAATAACTCCTTTCTATTTGATGATTTATTCTTGTAAAATTGTATTTGAACTATGAACATTATATATTTTCCAGATGAGAACACTGAAAAGTTAAATAATATTAGCTAACATTTCACAGCTACAAATGTCAGATAAGGAAATTAATGCATAAATGGGATTTTGAGGCCCATGTCTACCGACTGAACCAAATTTTATGACTATATTCAGGATGGACAGCCCTTCAGTAAATGTATATCCTAAGTTTGATGAGAGGTTCCAAGAGTTCCATAGCCTGTTAGTAAATTTTAGTAACATAGCAGATGGGTTCCATATCTATAGCTAAAAGGCTTATGAGTTTCCATAGCAGTCAAATGCAGAGGGTGGCAGATGGGACTCATTTCTTTATAGATCTTCAACCACAGAATATTGGCACTCAATTGTGAAAAGATGTTGGTAACTGTGATATTCACATCTCCTTGTAATTAGACTTTCAAAAATAAATATAAACTTTACATATCATTCAATATAATCATAATTTAAATGAATAAAATATAGATTTGCAGTTTTCAAATATAAGATAAATATCAATGAATCATTTGTTTATATAGAATTTGGAATTATGACTCATCAGCCTGTGCATGAGTCTTCTTGCTATGCCTTACATCCAAGTGAAATAAATTCTGTTTTCAGTCATAGAGGCAACCTTGTTGATCATATTAAAATCAAATTAATATAAGCTCCTTATTATTATATTAGTTCATTTATCATGTTTAATCCCAAGTATACCACATTGGAAGTTAAATGGAGTCCACTTGAGAAAAGAATAAACACCAGGAATCCATATGAAGGATATCAATGTCATAAAAGCATGATTCGGAAAAGAAGGTGAGTGGCAGGGAACATTAGCATGCACAAGAGGAAATATCAATTTAGAACAAAAGCAGAAATAGGGATTCTGTTTGCTGAAAAGTATTCTGTAGAGAAGAAAATGCATAAACAGTTATACAATTCTTCAATCATTCATCGTATTTAGTTCTTTTTACAGTAAAGCTCTTGTTAGGATCTCCCAATAATGGCACTTGAGAGCTGGAAAAAGGAACTGATTATGTAAACTTGTTTTGACTCTTATAAATTGAGGATAATTACTTCATGTGATTTTTAAGTTTAACACACACATATATATATACAAAAGAGTGATATATAAATCTATATGAGAGTGATATACTTACACACACACACATATATATATGAGAGTGAATGAACAGTGAGAGAGAATATAAAAATTATCTTTCTCTTCAAGAATGTATCACTGTTTTGCTCATACATGTACTAATAAAGTATATATATAATATATATATGTCACATTGTTAATAGTTAAAGTAATCTATAGCTATATAATAAATATAAGACAAAACAGTAGTTTTTCAAAATCTCTACTATATGTCTATTAAACATGTTACTGATTAGAGCATTTGTTGATTTCTAGAATTAAATGTATGGCCCAATTTTATCTGGTTTGTAAAGAAGGCACATAGGGAAGAAGTTCTTCTGAGTGATTTGAACATATTTCACATCATGTTCTGGCAAATAACTCATTCATAATATTGAGTCAATCATTTTTATAATTCTTTATTTTATTTTAATATTTTTATTATTTTATTGAGCTCTACATTTTTCTCTGCTACCCTTCCTACCTCCCCCCTCCCCTTCAACCCTCTCCCAAGGTCCCCATGTTCCCAATTTACTCCAGAAATCTTGTCTTTTTCTACTTCCCATGTAGATTAGATGTACGTATGTTTTTTCTAGGGTCCTCATTATTGTCTAGGTTCTCTGAGATTGTGAATTGTGGGCTGGTTCTCTTTGCTTTATGTTTAAAACCCACCACTGAGTGTACATGTGGTAATTGTCTTTCTAGGTCTGGGTTCCCTCACTCAAAATAATGTTTTCTAGCTCCATCCATTTGCCTGCAAAATTCAAGA
>LOEQ01009505.1:54255-66050 GCA_001685075.1 Bramus lutescens
AACTGCCATTAACTCCAGCTCCAGAGAGTCTGGAGCCTCTAGGCTCTGTTTACAATGCTGCAAAGCAATCGTGTACATATACCCATAAACACACACACACACACAGAGGCAGAGACAGAAAATGAGAGAATTACATTCAAATTTTTAAGTAGTGGATGATTTTTATTTTCAAGTTCTTTATAATGGAGGTTTTTAAAATTTTTAATTAATAATTTTGGAATTATTTCTGTTCATTATTATGCTAAAAAGCATAATTAAAGATGTTTAACTAGGTATTGCACATATCTTATTATGATTTGGCTACCATTTTCCATAAAAGTGAGATCTGTCCTCTGATGTCCTTTGTTTTAGGTTCATTACATTTATGTATGCAATTTGATGAATATATTGGATGCTAAATTTGAGGAGCTATAAACCTTAAATATATTAAGTGTTAGAATATTCATTAAGGTTTAATTTATGACAAATGTTTCCATAAAAGATTAATTAATCTTTTGCACCCATGAATATCACCTATTTAGATTTTTAATTAATTCTAAACTATACCTATTATGTTCAGTTTAATTCAGATACGACATTCATAAAAATTGAGCACAATACATTATCTTATGCCTCCATGAATGCTTGAGTGTTTTATAGGTTCTAAAATATTAAAAGAGAATTTTTCAAAGACTTTATTAGATTTTAAATTTAAGAGGCTTAAGAGAACTCACTAAATCAGACATATTTTTATATTCTAAATAGAAAATTAAGTTAGAAATACAAAGTCTTTGTGTCAATTCTTAAATATGATATTTCACAGATCATCTCGTGGCATACAAAGAGCATAATAAAATGAAATGCCACACTCCACAGTTCATTGACTCTTTAGCTAGCTGATATTCTGGCAGATAATAGCTAATTAAGAGGAAAATGCAACTCAAAACAAAGCCACTCTGACTGAATAAATAGTAGCAAAATTTATTTTCAACTAAATGAAAGAATACAATTTCTTGTAACATGCTTGTTCAGTAATTTTAAAAGAAAATTATGAGCACTCAGTGGTTGTTATACTTAAACTGCTGTTTTTTCTTTCTTATTTATCATTAACCTGGGGTTTTCATATAGAAATTTTTGAGATCACTCCCCTCTTTTGAACAGGCTATGTCTAAGGTGCACTGAGGTGTTACACAAATGGCCTGGTTTATTAGAGTTTATGTTCACCAAAGTGCTAAATTGAAGATGGTAGGAACAGAACTGACTGAAATGCTCCAAGGAATATGTTTCTGAGGTGACTTTCAAAAGTGGTTCCTTTCTGGCTAATTTACTGGATAACTGAAAACAACTATAGTCTGAGTGAAAGTCAAAAGACTTCTTTGTCATCTGCTATCTTCTTTCCCATTCCTATCATTTGTGAACTCATTTGCTCCCAGCTTGAATGAAGACAAAGGAGTTTAGTGACAACAATGTTAGAGCAGTAATGTGTTACTCTCCTTATTTTGCTGGTATCTCCAAGGTACTTTCTTTGAAGCTCAGCAAGCCAGGTATATTTGGAAGACTTTTCTCCCTTTTGGGTAGTCACCTGAATGTTTAATTTGGGGATTAGAATAAAGAATGGGACTTTGATTTATTTTATAAGATTTTTTTCAAATGTAGTCAAAACATATATTATGCTACTGAAAGTATGTATCTATAACCCTTGTATGTACTGAAGGATTATTTTAATATATGATTATTTTATACTATTATTATCTAACAAATTCATGAGACTAAAGCTACGATAAATATGAGTGCAATTTTCAGTTTATTTTGCTAGTTTTTACCATTAAATTTTATTTTAGTTCTAGCAGTATAAAAAGAAAATTAAATAATACTAAAGGCTCCAATTTGGCATTATTATCCAAGGAATCTGTTTCCTCTCATACTGCATAATATTTTAGATAGAAACTTCTAAGAACATTCTATTGCAGAACACTCTGAAGCATTTTGCAGGATCATAACTTATTTTTCCATGGACTATATTTGTATTTATTAAATATAACAATAACTGAAATTTTTATTAGGGAAATAAATAAAGGAGCAAACAATTTTTTTTCTACAAAAAAATGGGAGAAAGCTTCAATCCTCTGGGATTAGCCTTCCATGCTCAACCTGTACTTATTCAAAACATGTTGAGTTTCACAACTGTAAATGTAGTCATTAGTACAAGTAAATATTTTGTATCAGATTGTTACTTGCTGATTTGTTGATTATTTTGTTCCTATATTTATGCATGTGTGCTTACTGGGTTTGAATTTAACATGATTAAAGTGTACAATGTTTTTGGACAGAGTCCTTAACTTTTATTTTCTTATCTTTATTATTGATTTTGTATTATACCCTTAAGTTAACTTGAACTTTCCTCTGATTTGATTCTCTAAAATCTCCATTCTCTATTTTGCTTATTAAACATACATACTTCTAATGTTATCATCTTATTTGATTATTGTGTTTGTTCCCTATAAGTTTTCATCTTTTGGCAATTTTTTCCTCTAGTATTCTAGACAGACAACACTTGAAGGAACATAACTATGAAATTGTAGCAAAGATTTAACTTGGTTTGTATTAACGGTATTAAACTTGAGAACTCTAGATATTGTTCAGAAGCTATGATACTCTATTATTAAATTTCTAAACCAATTCTTAAATAACAGTCCAAACATTTTTTATTCCTTATACAATTTCCTCCCAGAAATATTTTGATTATTTTGAAACCTGTTATTTGAAAATAGACACCAACTTTGTAACAAAAGTATGCCTCTGACTGCCTTTTTCATTCTATCTTTTATTTCTTCTTAAAATTTGAAATATTTGGCAATTTGTGTTATTCTGTCTGTTACAGTCACTTTGCCAAAACTTTTAAGAATTATATTTTACAAGAAAAATATATTTACAATAAAAATCATCCTATACCTATTACCTTATCTATGCTGATATTATCTTATGGTTCCTACTAATATTTTATCTTTTTCATTCAAATTAAGACACAAAATTTTTGTTATAACTTTACATTCAATTTGATTTTATTAGTGCAAATCTTCTGTGGAACTTTCTTGTAGAACTTTCTTCCACAAAGTTCTCTGCAATCTCTCCATGTATAAATGTATGATTTCTGTACCTGAACTATGAATTCATGTTGATGTAGTACATTGTTTTGTAGTAGCTTCTTAGGTTTTAGCACAATGAAGTCTCTACTTTTACTAAACACTTTGCACACTTATTCAATTTGATTTCCAAATTTCTTGAACATGTAATTGAGCTTCTCTTATTTCAAAAGAGCATGACTTCTAATTTTCCACAATATAGCATAACAGTATTTAAAAATACTTAGCACTTCTAAATACAGCTATTTTAAAAATGTTCATTTCCAAATAATAATACATTTTTATTATAGAGAAAAATTGTTACAAATACCAAACTAGTTCTTAGGCCTAAATTCAAATGATTATTATGGAGTCTCACAGTTTTCTAAAAAATCAATGTTGACTGGTATTTTTAAAAATAACTTTGTTATTCAAAATATTATTTTCAAATATTTTTCTCTAAGGTACTGATTAAAATGTTCAATTTGGATTATTTCATTTGAAAAAGTAATTATTTGATCTTTGGCAAAAGAAATCAAATGATTAAATTATCACAATCCTTTTATTTTCCCTAACTGAAAACACTAAATCTCTCATCAAAAATTTCTAATCCCTTAGCCAGTCCATACTCTCATTTTGGAACATCAAATCTGCATCATATCTCTAAGAAACAGATGTTTTCACTCTGTGTGTGGCATAGTATTGAGGGCATTCCAAAATAACATCATTCATATTCATTTCAGCTATTTTTCCTGTTCTGAAATACAGAAAACAATAGCCATAAAACCTCAAGTAAAATAAGTTGATGTTTTAGAAGTTTTGAAACTATATTTTACTCAAAGCAGTTGAAAAGAGGAAAGCATTTTTTGGCTTATTTTCATAGCACTTTAATATGTATTAAGTGGATTATTCCCAGGTCTTGAGCTGTACTATAGTGTTATTCATATTTACAGACTATATTTTGAATATGTTATTTTCTATTATCACAGATTGGGCAAATTTATAATTTTTTATTCTGTTTCCTAGAAAACATTTGTAGTAATTGTTGGGATTCAGTTGATGTCTTCTATATCTGAGTCAGTACATAATTTAAAAGCTTTGGCAATGTCTATGATGATCAACTGTTACATGGAAACTGATAATCTATGGTGCTCTGATTTGAATTTATATATTATATATCAACAAACAATTACACATATTTTCCTTACAGAAAAATTGTCATGAAAGTGCTTGGGCCCATAAAAAATAGAAAACAATTACTATATTACTGTAGCACTGTGTTTTTCCAAAAAGAGAAATATATACATACACATATATGCATATATTTATTTGTATGTGTATATTTCATATATATGTGTGTACATATATATTTCAAGTTCAATTGGTGAGAAGAACAAAGGCTAACAATAAACTGAGATCTGCATCTTCAATCATTAAATAGCTAGAGGGAAATTTGTAAGAAGAGAGTAGGAAAAAGAAGTTCCTTGTCAGTTAAATTACCTAGAATCTTTAAAATCTTTTGCAAGACATTAAACTCATCCTCAACTACTTTACAGTTTTATTCTTCATTTTGGGAGGATGGTAGAGGAATCATATGAAGCATGATAAATAAAAATCTCAGAGAAAGAAATTGTGGTTCAGCCTGAAGGTCAGAAAAGCAAATCAGCCAGCTATCTCTTATCTTGCTCTTATCTCTACCTCAAACTGAAATGGCAATCCTGACTCCATTAATCTCAGAACAAGGCTGTGTCTGATAGTTGTCTCATCCTTTTATACAATTTTCTCTAGTTCTTTTATTAAAGGCATGGACAACTAGGATTAAAGGCATTCACTGCCCCGTTTCTATGGCAACTAGTTTGGCTACTGAGATTAAAGATGTGTGTTACCACTGCCTGGTCTGTAAGGCTGAACACTGGAACTGTTTTAGTTTTTGATTTTCAGGAAATCTTATCTATTATAATACAAATGAAATGCCATTGCAATCATATTCTATGAATATCATGTTGATCTTATGACATTAAAAAGACTTACAAAAGATGGGGGCTTTTTCTACACATAATGAAAAATTTCAGGTTTAGAATTCAAACAGGGACACCAAGGTAGATTGTTAGTCAAAGGCAAGATATTTATTAAAAGTATAGTTAGCACTTTATATAGAAAGCTGTAGTTGTCCTTGTGATTGTTTATTTCTTTGTTTTGTTTGTTTACTATTTACTCTTTGGGGTCCCTCTACCCAGCTCTCAATTAAGTACACAGAGAGGAGACTTACTCTTACTTATGAGTGCCTGGGCTTAGCTTAGTTTATTTCTAGTGTGTCTTTTGTTACTTAAATTACACTATCTAGCTTTTGCCTCTGGAATTTTATCTTTCTTTATTCTATATTCCTTTCTTTCATTCTTACTCAGTGGCTGGCTCTGTGTCTAGGTAGCTGGACCCTGCAGTCCTTCTCTTCTCTGCTTTTCTTTCTCCTCTCTTCTGAATTTTATTCTCTCTGACAGGAAGCCCCACCTATCCTTCTCTGGCCTAGTTATTAGCCATTTTTTATTAAACCAATTAAGTGTTCTAGGTAGGCAGAGTAATTTAGTTTTACAGAGTTAGCCAAATGCAACACAAATAACGCAGTATGATAATTAAACAAATATCCCACGATATTTCACATCTAGAACTAATATTCCCCCAAAGCAGGCAGATATCAGCATCGCAGAAATTCTGAAGAAATATCAGATTTTAATTGATCCTATGACAGTAGCAGACTGAACATTTCTTAATGTACATTTTATAATAATTTCTAGGTTCTGTGCTATCTAATTGACAGATAGTCCATAGTAAATACATTGTAGAAAGACTATATGAATCATGTGGTATAGAGAAGGAGAGACTCCGTTAGCCTGGATACTCTGTAGAGAATCAAATATGAGGATGGGGAGAAAAAAGAACCTAATGGAAGAACTTTACAAACTGGATTGTCCCTGTTTAACTAGAGTGTCTTTTTTTGGTACACATCTTATACAAATTATTTTGCTAAATATTTACCATTTTAGGAAAAGAATTTTCCCTTCTACTTTCATAAATTCCTAGTTATAAATCCCCAAGTATAAAGAAAGATTAATGATTTAAAAATACAAGGATAACATTAACATCACATTGTCTGTTTATCTATTTGATAATAAAGACAAATAAGTAATCACTCATATCAATGCAAAGTAATTGGTTTTGAGTAGGATTAATAAAATGAAGAAAAGACTCATATGATGTCTTCTAGATCCATCCATTTGCCTGCAAATTTCAAGATGTCATTATTTTTTTTTCTTCTGTGTAGTACCCCATTGTGAAAATGTACCACATTTTCCTTATCCATTCTTTGGACAAGGGGAATTTAGGTTGTTTCTAGGTTCTGGCTATGACAAACAATGGTGCTACGAACATAGTCAAGCACATGTTCTTGTACAGTTGAGCATCCTTTAGGTATATACTTAGAAGTGGTATTTCTGGGTCTTGAGAAAGGTTGTTTCCTAATTTTCTGAGAAATCACTATGTTGAGTAAATTTTATATCAGTAGCACTATTCCAAGGTTTCAAGATTGAGTTATTTCATGGGGGAGACATTGAAATACTAAAAACTAAATAAAAGTAGTTCTATATGAACACTGAGGAAAATGAAAACTAGGGTATATACACCAGCTCATTTTATTTTTAAATTATTCCTGTATGAATACCAGAAACCAACATTGGCAACAAAAATATGTGTTAACAATTTTTCATAAATATTGATGAAAAATGTTCTTTGCAAAGGTTTAGCAAATCAGTTCCATGAAAGCTCCCTAGCTGTTGGTCAACAGTTTGTAAACTCCCAAGAGCACAGATCAGCTGATTTATGGGTTCCTAATCTTGACATTGACTCTTAGGCTCCTACAATCCTACCTACCTCTCTTCAACAGGGCTCTGCCACTAGACCCTGTGCTTGGCTGTTATCTGCATCTGCTTCCATCAGTTACTGGATGAAGGCTCTGTGATAACAATTATAGCACTCACCAATCTCATTACAGCAGACGGTTAGTACAGGGACCCTCTCCACTATTGCTAAGGAGTCTTAACTAGGGTCCTCTGCATGTGTGTGAAAGTTGTATAGCTTAATCTGTTTATGAGGCTCCTAGAAGTAGGATCAGGACATGTCCCTGTAACTTGAACCAGCTTTTGAGAATCTATTTCCAATGCTGGTTTCCCTTTGCCTTGCCCCAGCCTTTATGCAGGGGAAGGAGCTTGGTCCTGCTTCAATTTAATGTGCCATGCATTGTTAACAGCCTTATGAAGCCAGCTACTTTCTAAACAGAGGTGAAGAAAGAATTAATGGGGAGCCTGTTAGATGGGAGGCAGGGGTGGAAAAGGGAAAAAAGAACAGAAGAGGGGCAAATTGTGATTGTTATGCAAAATAAATGAAAAAAAAAGTTTAGTGAATCAAATTTTTAAATTTCACCTGAAGTTAATGGCTCATGAACAAGTGGAACCTATCCAATAAAGGAACGATTGGTTCAACTCTCAAACATCAGCTTGTGTAATTTATGGCTTTAACAAATAGAAAAGCAAAAAAAATGTAGGCATCTCAGTAAGTGTACAAAAATGGTAGCCTCCAGCATTTATTTATTATATGAACTCTGAGAAGACTACAAAAAGAAGACTTTTAAGGTGATAAAATATGTATCCATTAAAACCAAGACTAATGTCATACTAAAAAAAAGGATAATAGATTTTTGAGATTAGACACAAAGCAAGATGTATTATCTTATTATGTTTATTCAATATATGTCATGGACATTAGTCATGTTAAATAAAAGAAAGAGAAATGATGACTTAAAACCCTATACTGAAGAAACAACCTAATGAAATTCTGACTAGTCCTTCAGTGCCTCTATGATATCTCTCATAAACTCTTTTATTATCTCTCCCCACCTCCTTGTTTATATCAGTAGTCAAAAAGTACTTATTTTGTGTTAATTGCATTGAAGTTATACTTAAAACTTTTTAGTATATATTGAAAAAATCTGCATTTCAGAGAAGAAAATAATAGTTAATGCAACACAGCAGAGATTGAATTGCCAAAATAGGTGTTGTATAGTATAATTGAGAATTTTAAAGAGATTATATTATCATATATTTTATTTCAATATTCTTCATTATAATCATTTGTATATCTCTTTTTAAAATTATTGTAAATTCACCTACTTAATGAAATCTCCCTTGAATAATTTCTTACCCCTCATTTTTGGACATAATAGTTATTCTTTTAAACCATATTGGGTTTTGAATCACTATGCTTATTTCTTATGCTACAATTACAACTTAAATAAATTGTGGTCAAGAACTTTCTGCCCACTTCTTTTTTGTTTTGCCTTGATTAATTGAGGGATACATGAATAATTGGTATTAAAAGTTTTCAGGAACATAATTTTAATGCATGGCATAAGAAAATGTTATATTCTTGGTGTTAAGATTGTAATAATAGATTATTAAAATGTTGTCCAATATAATTTCTGTGAAGTTATTGCCCTTTGAGAATAACTTCTAAGAAATATGGCTACTTAAATTTTATTGAAGAAAATGTTTTAGCATGAATATTATACACAAGGAAAGTAAGAACTCATGTATTATAATGATTATTTCATTACTTTTCATAAATTTGTTTTTGGAATTACTAGCCAGTTAGAAAGAAAGAAAGAAAGAAAGAAAGAAAGAAAGAAAGAAAGAATCTGGTACTTTGAGACTGGGTTTCTCTGTAGCCTTGGAACCTGGCCTGGAACTCTCTCTTGTAGACCAGGCTGGCTTTAAGGCCAGCTGGGATTAAGGTATGAACTACCACCACCACCCATCCTTTTTTTGACTATTTTATTTTTAAGAGCAGTTGAAATTTATACATACTTCTCATTTTTGTATGCCCTGTATGTACATTCTAGTATGTAGGGTTAGGAAAATAGATGAGAAATACATGCGTACATGAGTACATGTACCTTATATGTGTAAGGAATATGAATGTCAAAGTGTGTATAAAACATAACATGTCTGAGATTTTATTTTCCTAAGATATTCTTAAGATACCACTGTCAACACTCATGTATAAGACAATAAGGAATAACAATGGCAATTTCTAATTTTAACATGGAAAATGTCCTATGAAATTTTGGACACTAAATGCTAGAATTAGTCTTCATTATCAGTTTTTGCAAAATAATCCATTTATTTATAGACAATTAATTTTGTTCATAATGTGATGACTCTCAAGTTACAATTTCCAGAACATCAGAAGGAACATCTGGGAAATGGTTGGGGTCTAAATTGTTACATACTCTTACAGACCTGCTGAAACAAAAAATTTAGGGACAGCCCCCAGTTCTTGATATTTTAGTGGTGCTGTATGTTGAGAAAAGTCTAGGAAGTTAGAATAGGTCAAGATGAAAACAGTTTATTTGGATATTTGTCTGAGCACTCAGAGACATGGTAAGAAAACAAAACTGGAATAGTAATTCCTGATATAAGATAGAGTGAGGTTAGTGATGTTAAAATATCTTTGCACAATGGACATGGATAACTTCATGAAATATGCATTCAGTACCCTCACTATTGTTGAGATCATGAGAGTTCAATGAATAACATCATTATGAATTAGTAATAATAAGTAAATTATATGAAAACTATAAAAGGCATAGCTTGTCTGTTTATAACATGATAATTGTGACATCATTACCTGATAAAAGCACAGTTGCAAGGGTTAAATGTTGAAGTAAATGCATGTGAAAAACGTGAATTGCATATTTTAATCTTAAAACATCTTGCTTGAGAGGAAATTTTGGATTTGTTTTTGCTGGGACTTGTGTTACAAAGCTGACAATCAATGTCAGCATGTGCATCATGGCATGACTAAATCAATTCCACGGGCTTGAGAGAGTATTTATTCTATTCTGAATAATGGTTTTTATGAAACAATCAATTTTCAAAAGATTGCTTTGAAAATAATTTTCACTATTCAAATTGAACTGAGTTTTCTGCTCTAAGTATATGTATTACATCAAAGCAGAGATATTGAAAGAACTCTTTTGAGACATTTCTTGATAAAAATTGTGGTGCTGCAGATAAGACAACTGAGAAAAGCTGCAAAGAGTCAGCCCCAAGTATGTACACATTTAGTTGTTAGTGACAATCTCTCTAGTTTATTTTAACTATTTGCTGTTCCATCCAGTCTTTTGATAAAATTTATTGATAACAAATTTTCTCTAATTTTAGAAAGTAAAACTCAATTATGATAAACATATGTATTGACACATTTAATTACATAAAAATAAGAGAAATTGTTAAAATATTAAAAAAAATTCAATTGGACTCTATTTTGAATTTCGACTTTTGAAGTTTGGCTTTCTTAGGAGGCTTCATGTTATACTATTGTCTGAAACTAAAACATATTTTCAAATTAGTTTGTTCTACTACTAAGTGTTAAAGATCATTCAAGACTAGGGTCAACAAATCGTAATTAAGGAGTAAATATAATATACTCAATCTAGTTCTGAGTTGTTAAAACTTTTTTCTAGTTTGGTGGCAAGGATTTATTTACACAACATTGGTTGATTGTAAGTAACCACCTCGATTATATGTAAAATCAATATTCTTCATAGCCCCAAAGTGTGGAAATAATTTCTTTCAATTCAAAACGATTACACAAATCCATAATTATAGACCTTGATTGACTCTCAATGCAACAGTAGAGATTGTTTTTCTACTTTCTTCAATTATAAGTAGCTTCTTATGTTTAAATCATACTTGCATCTATAATCAAGAATCTAAAAGCATTGTGCTGTAGGCTTTTATTCCCACAAGTTGTCTGAAAATGAGTGAAAATAAAGGCATTTGTACAAATTTGAAATCTATTCATCTTGAACTGACTTTGCCTGCATAGGCATGTTTTCCAATCCATTGTTGAACTAGAAATAACAAAATGATAACAAATCTTAAGAGTGAAAATGAGCCCCCCTCTAATCTACAACTATCAGATAAATAATAATCTATCTGTTAACAGAGCAGGACAACAGTCTTGAGTTTTCCAAACTGTGTGAAAATTACACTTACAATGAGTAACAGAAAGCATCTACTATAAATATTATGTAGCAAAGTTTCATTAAAAGTAATTTTTGGGTGAAGCTAAGATTTTATGAAAATATGGTCATTATTTCTCCATAGTATTTTATAAATAATTATACATGTGTTTGTGTCTGTCTAAATAGATGAGTTTGGAAGGTATGTTTTTAAAATTACAGTGATCATTATTATGCCTAATTTCTCTTAAATATCTATATTATGCTTTGATTAATCTTCCTTTATCTAGTCAGCAGAATGAAAACAATACTAGAATAGTCATTTATTGTGGTCCAGTCATGGTAACTTTATCAAAAATTAGAAATTACTCAGGGAGTTGTCTTTTCAATAGTGATAGGTATGGCCTGTCACACAAATAACTACTTCAGTGTCTCATTCAGAGTTTTTGTTTGTCGTTATTTTATAAAAGTATTATCAATTCTTACACTACATATAAAGGACAATTTCATACAACTGTTGGAAATGTATTTTGATTTATTCAGACATTATTTCTAAGATATAAGAAAGGTCTTTTTTTATACTTTTTTATTAAAAATTTCCACCTCCTCCCATTTCCCTC
>LOEQ01009506.1:4172-15498 GCA_001685075.1 Bramus lutescens
GGGAGGGGGCAGGAGGTGGAAATTTTTAATAATAATAATAAAAAAATTAATAAATAAATTGACCGTGAAGGATGAAGGGGAACCCAAAAAACAGAATACGGACTGTGACAGATGAATCTAATTGTATTTCAGAATATATCATAAACTCTCTAAGGAGGAATAGACAAAATGATGCCCTACAAAATTTTGAAAATATTGTTTTGACTACAAATGACTCATAACTGTACATAAGCACTATACTATAGTTGATAAGGGATTGGGTCTTTTGACAAGACAGAAATAAACAGTTCTAAAACTATTTTAAGCACAGACTACATCAAACAATGTACTACAAATTTGCTGGAGAGAGAGGGTACATATAAGCAACAGGGTAAGCCAGAATGAATCTAGAATGTAAATCTAGATTACAGACATCAGTACGGAATCAGCTAAAAGTACTAACCTAATATATACATATATAGAAATAATTATAGTGTACACACATATACACATATGGGTTATAATCCATTAATACATTTTCTAGTTCTTTCTACTGAATGAGCTGAAAATCAATCACACACCAGTGGTATTCAGTCCCTAGATCTTAGTTTTCATTATCATTCTCCAACAAAAGAAATCAAATAAAAATGGCTGATTCCAGTATTGAGTCTACAAATACATAAAACTGCAGCATATTTATAGGGTCCCAAAGTAAAATAAAGTACTCAGGGAAAAAAAAAAAGGTCAAAAAGACACGGAAGCCTATCTAGACAAAACTATTTAAAACAACAATAATAATATTGGATAAGGATATGACCCAACATACAAAATATCGCTAAATCCAAATAGATACAAATGGATCAATGAATGAATGAATTAACGATGAGAAAGAAGAGCTAAATTTCCCCAAACAATAATTGTTATAATTATGCTGACCTGCTCTGTCATCTGGGTACCCTGTCCCTTTAAGAGACAAGCTTATGATCACTCATAAGCTCCCCCTTTCGGCCAAGGGAGTCTCCATTATCTCTTCCTTCCTTTTTTGTCCATTCTTCTTCTGAAGAGGCAGCCTCTATCTCCCTTCTTCCCCCACCACTTCCTCTCTCTCTGTCCCTCTAGGTCCCCCCACCCTGCATATCCCTTACCTCCCAGACCCTCCCAATACCCACTAAAAAAAAACCTCTCCATAACCAAGCTCTCTCTGCATAGCATATCTGCCTGTCTCCCACCCTCTGTGGGATGTGCCAGGGTCACCAGATCTATAAATCTTTCATTGGTGCCGTGAGATTTACGATTCTAGGCAAGAGTGTCCCTGGTAGGCCCCAATGCAGGTGGGAAAAGATGTGGAGGGTGGGAGATAGACAGACCTGCCATGCAGAGAGAGCTTGGGTTTGAAAAGCTTATTTAGTGGGTATTGGGAGGGTATGGGAGAGTAGGGTATGAGAGGGTAGGGAGTATGGGGAGAAGAAAAAGAGGAGCNAAGAGGGGAAGGAAGGCAGAGACTGCTTTTTCTGAAAAATAGATAGTGAGAGAAGGGGAGATGATGCAAAATCAGCTTGCCTTGGTGGGAAGGGAGATATTGGGAGTGGGTGGAGCTTGTCTCTTAAAGGGACAGGGTGCCCAGATAACCGGACAGGCCATCATAATCATAATTATAACAATAATAGCAACAAAAATTCAAGGGTTAGAGGTTTAGTTCCATTGGTAGGGCACTGGACTAGCATGTACAAAATCCTGGGTTCAAGCCCCAGCACTATGGAGGGAAAATAATACTTTTTGTAGTGATTCATTGCATCAAGGAAATGGAGTTTAATTCCCATCTCTTAAATGTAAACCACCAGTAAAATTTGCATTAATACACATTCTATCAAAAGGAGACAAAACTTCTGACAGGGGGTTAGGAATGTAGCTCATAGACCAAGCTCCCTTAGCACTATGCCATCCACTCTGTACCTTGAGTTACTGTCGTGTTAGCAGAAGGGAAGAGGGAAAGCAAGCTTGTACAGAGTGGTCCAAGTGGAGTGCCCTTGGCAAGCAGTGTCAGCATGTGATGTGCCTTATGCGAACTAGGTAAAACACTATAGAAAATTCTGTTTGGACAATGACTTGGATAAAAATTTTAATTAAAAACAAACAAAAACACTATTTCAATAAGTTAACATTCAGGGTCAGAAGATTTAGAATTAGAAGAGTTAGGCTACAATCCTGGCTTTGCTGGTTATAATTTGGATTACACTTTAGGCAAGCTACTTAAACTTTCTATAGTTCAGGTACGATAACCATGGAACAAGAATAAATATTTAGCTAAACTAATCTTCGTGGTATTCAATGGAATTATGATTATACTTTGAATTCTATAAAGCAATAAATACAGGTGACATGTAATCATTTATGAACTGAAGGAGCTGCTATAAATTTAGTTAAATCTCCAAAGTATTATTTTAAGAAGATTTGCAGTGAGATGGCTCAGTGGGCAAAAGCAATTGCCATATAAGCTTGGTAACCTAAGGTCAATCATGGGAACCCATGTAGAGGTGGAAAGAGAAAAACAAGTCCACAAAGTTGTCCACTGACATGCATGCACCATGGCATACTCACCTTCTCAAACACACATCATACAAACACATGCAAACACGTGAATACACAAACACACTTAGTGACAATAACTAAAACAGGTTCAGCCAGGCACAAGGCTGTACACTTGCAATTCCAGCACTAGGTAGGCTAAAACAAGAGGCCAGTGAGTTCTTCTGATCGGATCCGATATCTCATCTGCGATCTCTCTACCCCCTCATTCAAAACCCAATCTAAATTGGTTGAAGTTTCAATAATTAACTAGTTCCCTTACATCAATTTGTGAACTTTACCAAAGGGACCTTTTAGCTTTGTACTAACTAGGCCATCAACTATCACACCGACTTTCTTCCTTTCCTGACAAGAGGGCTACTTGAAGAAAACGGCTCCGTTTTTAATGAATGCCTTGGCCTCTGTTCAGTTTTTCATTGAAGACAGAGTGGTTTCTGTGCCTCATCTACTTACTAAACTTTTAAACAAAGTAGTCATGAAAGACTTCCGAATAGACAAGCACTGTGATCACAAAGTTCATCCATAATCCTTGTAAGTTCTTGATTTCACTTGAGAGTTGGGACTCTGTGAGCTGGGCCTGTGTCAGCCATCTGTGACAAACACTCTCCAATGACACCACACCCTACATCTGTTGACACAAAGTATACTTTTACTTGTAAATAACAAGCTAGCTTATAACTTTTAACAGTAATGGTAGGAAAGGTTATTTTGGGTTTTACTGACCACTAAGAGAAAAAACAAAACTATATGGTTCTTGTTAGAAATGGATTAAAAATTAAGAACAGAACCATATCTTAATAATTAAGCTAAATTTGATGAGGCCAAATCTCAAAAGTACCTATCACCAAGATGGNATGGTTCTTGTTAGAAATGGATTAAAAATTAAGAACAGAACCATATCTTAATAATTAAGCTAAATTTGATGAGGCCAAATCTCAAAAGTACCTATCACCAAGATGGACCAAGCCTGTGTCAAGGAGATTACATTATCAAACTTTAGCAATGCAAAGCACATCCCTTACACCAAAGAGAATAAGAGATAACATGGAAACATGGGTTTAGGTTGCTTTGTTCCAATGGAGAAGTGGTTACATGAACTTTTATATTCACAGACCAAAAGCATATTACACATGAAGACAATTTCCAAATATATTGGTGGAAACATCAGCTATTTGGATTACAGCACAATGGAAAAGGCTGAGGTACAGGTTTTATATGTTAACTGATAACATTCTTAGTTTTGGGTTGCTGGAAACAAGCAGTCTATTATGTTAAACTCCAAAACTTTGTTCCCAATAGCTAAAAGGATGTTAGCTGAGATACAGATATGGGGGATTGAGATGAATACTATTAAAAAAGACTACAGACAGCCCTAGGTCATTTTGGCTCTTCACTTGCAACATTCCAACACGCCACAATCACAATGCGTAATCAGCCCATCAACTTCATTGAGTCTTTAATCTTAACACGAAACCACTTCCATGTTGAAACGTGTTACTGGGTACAACTTAAATCCATATCCCTGGGCCTCAGTCACTCATACTGAGCTTAAAGTAAGCCATGTTGGCACTGGGGACATGGGTCAGACAGTAAAAGTAAACATGCAGACCAAGTCTGAAATCCCAGCACTGATGTCTCCCTGTTCCCACAGCATGATCCGTTAAGCTCACTGGTCAGACAGCCTAGCCTAATCAGTATGCTCCAAGTTCAGTGAGAGACTCTACCTCAAAAATTAAAGTGTAGAGGCTAGATAGGTAGCTCAGGGGTTGAGAGCACACTGCTGTCACAGAGGATCTAAGTTTAGTTCCTAGTATCTACATCAGGCAGCACACCATCACCTGTAACTCCAGCGCCAGGAAACTCAATGCTTTCTTNACAGAGGATCTAAGTTTAGTTCCTAGTATCTACATCAGGCAGCACACCATCACCTGTAACTCCAGCGCCAGGAAACTCAATGCTTTCTTTTGGCCTCTGTGGCCACTGTACTCATATGCAGGTACCCCCACACAGACACACACACAAGTCAGTCAGCTAACAATTACCTGAAACTCCAGCTTCAGGGGATCTGATACCCTCTCCAAGACTCACTGGCATCTGTGCACATGTGACATCCACTCACAGACACACACACTTACATATAAATAAAAAGAAAATCTTAAAAAGATTCTGAATGCTTTAAACACACACACACAAACACACCAAAAAGAAAAAAAGTTGGGTGCTACAGTACAAACATGTAATTCCAGCACAGGAAGGCAAAGACAGGAAGATCCCTGGGCTCGCTGGCTATCCACTGAAGCTTAATCAGCAACCGCCAGGTTTGGTGAGAAAATAACTACTTCTCATGGACGCATCTAAAAAGTTCAGACTTTTTCAAATAAACTATGAAATAGATAGATAGACAGACAGACAGACAGACAGACAGACAGACAGATGGGTAATAGATGGTAGGTAGATAATAGATGATAGATGGATGTGATATATATATGTTATGTACATTAGATAATTTTCTTTTGATGGTGGTGGGGGTTTGTTTGGGGGGTTTATCTGTCTGTTTGAGACCAGCTTATACTACATAACCCTGGCTGCCTTCAAACTCATAAAATCCATGCCTCTGACTCTTGAATGCTACAATTAAGGGCATGTACCACCATACCCCGGTAACTTTTTTTTAAAGATTTATTTATTTATTTATTTATTTATTTATTATACAAATAAGACGGACGTACATAGGGACACCCGGTCTTCTCCCGTGGTCTGGTCATTACAGGTGGTTATGAGCCACCATGTGGTTGCTGGGAATTGAACTCAGGACCTCTGGAAGAGCAGCCCTTGCTCTTATCCTCTGAGCCATCTCTCCAGCCCACCCCGGTTAGAGTTGACTCAGCAGTTAAGGACACTGACTGCTCTTGCAGAGAAAAAGAGTTGATTCCCAGAAACCATATAGAGGCTCACAGCTGTCTAAAATTCTAGTCCCAGGAGATTCAACACCCTCTTCCAGCCTTCTCAGGCAACAGGGATACATGTGGTATCCAAATATACCTGCAGACAAAACATCCATATGCATAAAATGAGAAACGAGTCATTTAAAAAGACAACAGTAAGTTGGTCATGGAAGTAGAAATTATATAATAAAGAATTTTTATATATACCAGTTAAACAACAAGGAGCATCAAAGGGATAATAGTTTAAGTGTAACATATAGGACGGTGTTTAAAGCAACCAGAACAATGAGGTCTAAGCAGCTAGACCTTATGACAAGTGTACAATTATCAGTGAAATATAAGGCAAGTGTTATAGCATGAACAGTACACTCATCCTCACTTGAAGGCAGCTCAGTACACCTGAATAGGCACAGGCCTATAATTCCAGCACCTGGGAAATGGAAAGAGAGTGAATCAGAGTACAAGGTCCTAAATAAAACCATGTCTCAAAAAAATTAGCTAAATGCTATTAATGTCTACTCTGTGAAGTGTTAGAATGATGATATGGTAGAAAAAGAAAAAACAAGGACATCAGAATCAGACAGAAATTAGTTCAAACAAATAATCTAGTTAGTTTCTTATGTAACTAACCTTAGATAGGTCAACTTCTCTGAGTCCAAGCAAAACTTTTGGGGCTAATGTGAGAGTTAAAGCTGTGTTTTACATTTTAAACACTGTGCTTAAGACATCTTAAAAAGGAAATGCCTCTAACCTGTTAGCCCCACTTGCCCAAGGACAGATAACTTCCTGGAATGCTGGGGGCTGTTGTTAATGTAAAGTAACAAGCCACATATTTTCACTTCTGTAAACAATATTGGTTGCCCCAACTGCACAGGATGTGCTTTGCTTAGTCACTTGTAGCTGAGAGGTACTTAGGCAGGAAGTACATCAGGATGGATCTTTGCACCCGACTAGACAAACGAAGCACGTAGACTTCTAAGTTTTGCCTTTATAAACACTGGGACTAAGGTGATTGCCATTCCATGGAAATCCTGGGTATGAACCTGGGCAGTGTCCATTATCCTGCTCAGTATATAATAAAGTTTGCTTCAAATTTGGCTCAAAAAATGTGGTAGTGCTCTTATTCTAGCCCAGTGGGATTAACAGTAAGTTTATGTGCGGCCTCTAACAACAGATAAATAATGTAAGTCAAGTGTCTGGCACATGAACTAAACCACAGCACTCCATCACCAGTAGTTATCTTCCATACCCCCTCTCTCCAGCACAGACTTTTTACTCAGTGGAGTATTGTTTACACTTCACAGGCTGTCCCTGGAGAAAGAAGTCAGGCTGGCAGCACTGGCTGCTGCCCAGTACAGTTGAGGTCTTGACCATTTCGTATGCAGTAATAAAAATGTGAGCAATATCACACACATCTCTTCCCATCCCAGTCCTGCTTCACTTTCTCAGAAATGAAACACTCCTGCTTATTGGGTTGTTTATCTGTTTCTTATCTATCTCCCCTAACAATACAAGCACTATATAAAGGCAGGTCCTCTGGTCCATGGTGTACTGCAAATATAAAATCCAAGTAATTGGAAAATTTCTCAAAAGTAAAGACAATGAAAAGTATTTTAAAAATAAAAAGATTAAGAGCTGGAGATATGACTCAATGGGTAAGAGAAGTTACCGCTCTTGAAGAGGACCCAGGGTTTGGTTCCCACCACTAACACAGTGGCTTACGACCATTTTTTACTCCAGTTCTAGGGGATCCAATCTTCTCTTCTACCCAGAGAGGGCACCAGGCATGCATGTGGTTATATACATACATACAGGCAAAACACTCACACATATATATATTTTCATTTTAAAAAAGATTAGTCTAAATAGAACACTAGTAGCATTGTCCCTGTTGTTTTATTTCCTTTTCCAGACCAAAAAAAAAGTACATACTATAAGTAATTTTCAAATGCTGAAATTAAAACAGCAATCTACTCGGCATCACCTAGCACAATTAATTAAAATAAAGGGGCTAACATGACAGCATATGCCTTTAATCACAGCACTCAGGAGGAATCTCTGAGTTCCAGGCCAGCCTATTCTACATAATGGGAACCAGGCTAGCCAGAGCTACACAGGAAGATCTTGTTCTCAAAAGAAAAAAAAGTCAAAATTAAACAAAAGGGTTGGGGACATGGACTTAAGGGCAAGGATGCTGGCTACCAAGCCTGCTGCCCTAAATTTAATCCCCACATGAAGGAAGAGGAGAACTGGCTTCCTCAAGTTGTCCTCTGACCTCCACAGGCACACCATGGTACATGCTACATGCATGCCCCACAAATACAAATTACATAAATAAGTATGTCAATAAATAAATGTAAAGTAAGTAAATGAACTACAAGCATTTCCATATAAAAGATAATATTCATAGATGTCCAGACAGAACACGATCCAAGGCAAAAATCTTACCATCCTTAATAGGAGAAGTACTTATTTTAGAATTATAGAAAAGGAAACAAATGCTATCACTTATTACCATATTTTTATTTTACTATTTTGGCTTACATGCACAGTCCCACATACCTTGCCTTCGTAAACTTTACCTGTATGAAGTAACATCTGCAAACATTCTACAGAGTTGTGATAAGCTGCTTCGTGAATTGGCATCCATCCCCTGTTATCAGCAACATCTACACTTCGACCTTTTTTGAGCAGTTTCTTTAAAATTTTAACATTGCCTTCTCTGGCAGCAAGTCCAACTGTAGAGCATGTGCTTGAGTAAGCCTCTGTAAAATCCATCCTTTTGATTAGTCTATAAAACAAGGCAGGAAGACAGTACTAATCAGAAAAACATCACTGAACTAGATATCAGCACATCACAGTGGGCCTGTCTTAGCATCTCACAAGGGAAAATAGGAGAATCTGTCATGCCACACACAGCCTCTGCTAGAGCCCAACCCAGATGTGTCGCAAGTCAGTTCCTAGCAATATCATTTAAAATATCAAGTAGATTTTACTGTTTAATCTTCCCCATCTAGAAATGTCAGATCTTTCCTATGGGCTCCCTATTCACACCACACCAAAACACAGAGACTCCACTATTAACCACCACTTGTAAATCCCACTTTACTACCTCTGTATGAAACAGTTAAACCAAAAAGCCTTTTATGATAAAAAAAAAAAGAAAGAAATGAATAGTGTCTACTGAGAAAAGCAAGGATAAGTAGGGGTCCTTGTTTTCATACTCTTGTTGGTCCTTTCCAGAAGGGGATAAACACTCAGGAGCTCAAGCCTTCAAAGTGTCTGACTAAATGAATACAACAAAGGCAACAACCAGTGCGAGCCAGCCAGCCCAACCTCATACACAAGATGACTCCCTCCCTCAATATAGTCACAGCCCTTCAAAGCTCATTCCATGTTCTCTGGCAACCAAAGTCCCACATAGATCTCCGCATAGGACTCTCACAAACCATCAGCATATGTTGGGCTGAGATTCAGGGTTCTTGGGGAAACAGTGAGCTCCTAAGAAGTGACCTTCTCAGTACTATCCCATCCCACATTTGATTTCTCCTAATGGCCATCGGGGGAGGACACTTGTCCGAAAATGCCAACAAATATAGTCCAATACTAATTAAAACTTTCTAGAACCATATTCTAAGTAATTTACCCAAAAAAAAGTTTGAAGAGGTTAAAAACAAGCATAAAATAATTCAAGTAAACTTACGCATGGTCACCTTCAAAATAAAACAGTTGAAGTTGATTCGATACTATGCCAAACAGCTAATACAGCTATGAATTAATATAATTAGGTAGAAAGGACCATTACAGTAAGTGAAGATATTTATAAACTAACATTCAATTAGCAGTAATTTTTTTAAGCACAAGCTAAATGATCAGCAATGAGGACTATACACTCACACAGATCCTATCTCAAACTGGTTACAGCCTCACAGGAATGATAGCTATATGCGGTCCAACACAGAAAATATAAAGTGTCATAAAAGTAGAACAGATTGAAAGTCATATAAATAAAGAAGAATCTGTGTCTACTTGTTGAGGGATGGGAAGATTTCAAAATGAGACAATGGGCAGAAGAGCATTACTAGTCAGAACTGGAAAAATCAGAAACAAAAAAAGAAGGTGTATAACCAAAGGAAAGGGACAATGAGGAAGATAAGCATGTCACTTTGGGAGAATGATTAAAGAAACAAAAAAAAACAGTAGAAAAATAAGATTACAGAGGCAGCTTTAGGCCAAATTGTAGGATAGTGAGTGCTAACCTATGCTTTTCGGAACCATACTAACTTCTTGACAAAATAATCACCAGTAAAAGAAAACAAATAACACATTAATGATTTATACATGTGTTCATTTAGATAAAAGAAAACTTATTTCTATCATGAAAACACACACAGGGACTCAACTTTAAAAATGAAGAACAATATTTGAGTAAAAACAGGTAGATATGAGGCCATGTCCAACATTTACTGGTTTCCCTCTTAGCTACAGTGTTAATGAACTCAGGACAATACATAATAACCTGAAAAAAATAACAGAAATTAGTATATCTCTGAGCTCCTTAAAGGAAAACAGTAGTCTAGGAAAAATCTGCCATAAGTGCAGCAGCCTTTCCACCTCTAATGGCAACTCTGACATGAACTCTTCAAAAGACATATCCTGTCACAACAACTACCTTTGCTCTAGCAACTCCAGAACACTTTCGAGATAATTATGGAAATTTGGATATAGGATTTTTGATGTTGCAATTTTTAATAATTTTCTAAGCTTCTGAAGACATGTAATAGGAGTTCAATGTTAAGAACCTTTGCCTGGAATATATGCTTTAGAAATCCCTACAGTTTAAGAGAGTTGTTTTGTTTCCTTACTATTTAAGTCACTGTAACATCAGTTATGGCAACATTAGCTTGTTTTTCAATGAGATGCCAAAGAAGACATAAAACAAAACTCATTCTGGTCTTTGGGGTGTGGAGTGTGAGTGTTTATGTATCACTTAATTTTCAATGTTTGAGCAATTTAAATACATGACACGTTATAATCTAAAGAATACAAAGTACACAGTGCAAAGGAAAACTAAGAGAACAGGTTTTCCAATAGTCCAATAGTCACCTGAGATTCTACAAATTTTCCTACTAGAGCTTTTAAAATAAATTTTAAGATGCCCTGCTATAGCTCTGCAAGAATAAAGCTACCTGGAAAGGGAGGCAAAACAAACAAACAAACAAAAAACCCACACACACACAAAAAAAAACAAACACAAAACAAAACAAAAACCTTAAGCATTTGAATCTAGATACAAGGACCCTCCTCAACAATCCAAGTTAAGTACAGTAAACAATATACATCATCCTCCAAGTTCCCCATTATCAAACAAAACAGCACCCATTTATCTGAGAAAGGGACTTTACACAGCATTGTAAAAACCAATGGTGGCGTTTAAGTAACAGAACAGCACAACTGCTCTTCTCGGAGATGCAGAGAACGTTAAATATGAACATGACTGTTCTTGGCAATTTCATACGTAAGCAGCTTCCACTAGAATCTAGTTGCTCTTTCACAGGCTTAAAACTACTGCTATAAAATTTCTGCTTCTTATACGAATTATCCTTGTGGGTTCTGCTACTCAGGTAGCTGTTATATGTGGGCAGCTAGCCAATTTTCAAGTCACAACAAAATGCCTACGTGACAGGTATGGTGCCTGTATGCGTGTCCTATAAAACAGCATCACTCACGCCTTTTCTCTTTTACCCACTCTCTTAGAGAGAGAGAGAGAAAAAAAAACGGGGGAGGAGGCCGCTCCAACCTTAGTGTCACTAGTC